>JAQQZZ010153326.1:0-12459 GCA_030265115.1 Mopalia vespertina | reverse complement strand
ATTGTGTTTAAAAAGTGTTACAGTTTCGCGTTTATTATTGTGTTTAAAACCTAAACGTTTGGATTTACAGTGTAGTCTGTATAAATGTGTGTTCTACCACCCACAAACATTTGTTCTCCATGTCTGCGGTTCAGTTCAAATACACATCCCCAACGGTCATGCAATTGATCGGTTGGCCTTTCGCTAATTGGTTTGTGGTAATAGTCAGCAGGTAGTCAGTTGAGGTGAGGTAGCCCGCCCTTCGATATACATAATCTGCGAGGCACGCATTTTACCATTTAAACCTAAAAAAACCATTCATAAATACTAAATTGTTGGGTCAAACATTTTGCGTTATCAACGTTATGAAAAGAAGATTTCAGAAAGGCGAAAATAAAAAAAGTCAAAATGTTACCCCTGACTAGCGGTACAGTCCTTGAGGTGCACCATTAGCTTTACTCTCATTTATTCTAGGTTAGACATCACGTGGCGTTGAAGATTACACATTGACTGACTGTCTATACATGGAAAGTAACGCGAGAAACTGCGAGAAAAGCCTATCGTGCATGCACCTTACTCTTAAGAAAGAGGATCATGATCTGTAAACTGCCAACAACTGATGTTCTCGTGCTCGTTATAATCGAACATCAAATATCTCGACTAGTCACGCTTTGATGTTTCATTCTCTAGCACGTAGTATTTGTATATTGTTTTATATTTTATAAAATGATCAATTAAGCTGCACTCACATTCTCTATAGCGCTGATCGCATAAATAAATTGAATAGGAGATGTAAGGGAAGTCAGAATTTATATTTTAAAAAAGAGAAGTTCTCCATTTTAGTGTCAAATACATTAGTGTCCGTTTAAAGTCCTAATGTTTCAACCAAGCTTTTTACAAGGGGAATTATCGTCGGCATGTACTTCCGTCTGTTCATCCGTCTGTCACTACGTCTTTTATTAGAGTAAATACTACAGCCGGAGAACGAACAACCACTGAATTCAAAAATATAATGTGATATATATATAGCTCCATATACACTATTTGTCAATTAAAATTATTGCAATATGCTGGAAATTAATTTCATTATTACCGTTTCAAAGCTAAGATTAAATGATAGAAATAAAGTGTCAAACATATGCAAATGAATTGTCATGTGGTGTTTACTTTCACTTTCAGCAGATTAAGATTTCTGCCTATGGAATGCTATGTTGAAAACTTGGCCCTTCTGATCTCCATAGAGGCTCTGTGGACAATAGTCTCCCACCATTATCACCTAAACAAAATAGGTTGTAATAGATAAAGCCTACTATTTTAAATAATTGAACATGTGAAATTAATTTAAATAATTAATTAAACTAAATTAGTCGTCCCCAATAAGATTGTTATCGGGTTGAGGTGTATGAATCTGAAACATATGCAAATACTGTTTACACTGGTTAAACAAGGCACATCCTAATAATAAGAACATTTACGAGGTTTAACGACAGTATCTGCTCAAGTTTCATTTTATAAAACGATTTTTGTTTGTTTGATTGGGGTTTAGCGTCATACTAATGGTACCGGGAGTTACCATATATGACGAAGGAGTGCCCATTTCATATTGTTCCTTGTTTAAATACGGTGGAAACCCGATAGGAAACCTCGTAAAAACCATCCCCACCATTGCCAGAAATATATCGTGTGACTCACTCATATAGCTGATGGTCAACATACGAAACGGTACATCGGAGTAGGATTAGTAGGCGGGCACGCTGACCACAAAGCCAGGGTACATGTCTTTTATATAACGAAGCAATGTGGAATTGACTGTATAATTTGAAACTATAAAGTGAACAAACACATATACCGTGATTGAATCCGCCCAAGTGGGCGAAGTTACTGTTTTTACCCTAGAATTTAGAAACATAATATTTTGTTTTAATGCTTATTCACAGCTCAAATAGATTCCTTTCAGTCTATGTTAGGTGCGATGTCTAGTAGCGGTGTCATGGCACTTATCTGTCAAAACAACATTAAATCAGACAATCTGATAGGTAATAACAATGTCTTGTGTATAGCTTCTTTTCATTTACACGTCGCATATCGGCTCTATTTTCATTTACTGTTCAACTTGACGTCGCTTGTAACACAAGAGTGAAACAAACATATCAATAAAACCCAATGGCAGCGTGACGAAAACGATACTTTTCCCTGCTTCATTGGACTCCTCGTGTCCCCTTAGCGGCGGCAATTCATGAAATTGTCACATAAAATGGAACCAGACGAAAAGTCTGTGTTAAATTGTATTATTTTACAAAAGATGTCCTACAAACCACGAGCTAAATAATGATGGCTAAGCGTTGTGTTGTTCGAAAACATCCAAGGGAAAGTTTTTAGTTGGGAGATAGTTTCCTTTGGAAGATGGGGATATTTCCTCAAGCAAGCAGGGGGTTACTTTTTTTCCTGAAAGTTGGGGATAATTTTCCTCAGAGAACAGGGATCTACTTTCCTCAGAGATTTGAGAGTCAGGTGTTTCCTCGGGTAGTAGGTGGTAATTTCCTTTAATGGGCAGGGAGTTTTCCTAAAAAAAAGTTGGGGATATTATCCTTAGAGATTAGAGAGCTAGTTTCGGCGAAGAGCTGAGGGTCAGTGTCGTGCGAAAGTTAGCAGTTTGTTTCCTCGGGAAGCTAGGGATAATTTCCCTTAGAGAGCAGGTAGTTCATTTTCTCAGCAAGTTGGGGGAAATTTTCCTTAGAGAGTAAAGAGTTGGTTTCCTCGAGAATGTGGTGATTATTTCCCTTAGAGGGTCGGGAGTTAGTTTTGTCGCAATGTCTGGCACAATTTCCTTTAGAGGGCAAGGAGTTTGTTTCCTCATGAAATTAGGGATACTTTCCATAAGAGAGCAGGGAATTAGTTTACTCGCCATGTTGGGGATATCTCCCACTGAGAACTGGGAGTTACTTTCCTCGGGAAGTTGTGGATAAATTCATGCAATGGATATGGAGTTGGTTTCCTGGGAGAACTGAGGACCAGTTTCGTCGGGAAATTGGCAGTTTGTTTCCTCTGGAAGTTGGGGATAATTTCCCTTATACAGAGCAGGGAGTTAGTTTCCTCGAGAAGTTGGGTGAAATTTCCCTTAGCGAGTAAGAAGTTTGTGTCCGAAGGAAGTTGGAGACAATTGTCCTTTTAGTCACAAACACATCGACTATATGTTGCACCTAAGCTCTGAGAGTACCTGGGCAACAGGAAGTTCAATTAAATAAGTTATGCGTTGTTGAAAAACAACACACTATTTAAGTACATATTGAAGTGAAGTCTAAATATTGACTGGTTCTCAAAATCGGTCCCAGACACTAAAGAATGGCACATACTATAATCTTTGATGTGGACAAGTCCCACATGCAAAGTAATTTTCAATGTAAAAAATAAAAGTAGCCTTGAGTACTTGAGTGAAGTATATATAAAGTTTCGTATAAAGAAAAGCGTTGTTAAATTCTTGATATAGTGTAAGGTAACCAAAGAGAGACGAAACAAATAGAGCGATTTGTAGATTTTTTTTACATCCACCCTAAAGCTTCTTACATCTAGACATTAAGCCTTCCCGACCTTGTCAACCGAAACTTCTTTTGATCCTTCCGTGTACATTAGAGAAATGGACTTCTATTTGTTTTGTTTTTTTTAGTTTTGGCAAACCACTTACTGAAACTCTAAATCCATATGCCACCTGAACATTAAAGGCTTTAAACAGTCTTTATACTGTGAAAGAAATATTGTTCCATACATATAGAGAGACAGTTCGCTTTTATTATGTATTTCTCATTGGGATTCTCTAACCAACGCATGTTGATACAACTATTTAATATCGCAAGAGCGTGACTAACTGTACCATTGTATATAAGCACGGACAATACACTACATACATCAACACTGTGTAGTAAAACTGTCGCTCAGTTCTTTATTGGCTTTACGTAACTATAACAGGTCTCGGTCTACCACCCATTTGAGTGATCTAATGAACGTAGGTATACGATATTGTATTTCCAAAACATATTGGTATGTTTTGACTGTGACAGGGTCAGTGTGGTGTTACAGGAACGGTTTTGTTTATTTGTTTGTCTGTTTGGTTGTCGGAGGTTCACGTCGTACTCAGGGATATTTCACTTAGGCCTATATGACGATAGATGCGAATACGTATCTTATATAACCCTTATTATACAGTCAACAGAGATGCGACGTCCAGCCTAACGCAACATGTAGGAAGGCCTGGCTCTGAGTAAAAAATAATATTGAATTTGTATGGCCTAGCTCTTACCTCGCCCAAAAAACATTCTGTCGTGTTCGTTGAACACGCACCGAGGGAGAGACCCAGACATGTCCCACCAAATCCGGTACTCAAATCGGGAAGACAGTATAAATCGATCAAAAATGAGTAGAGTATACTGCTGAGAAATTGATTTTGAAGTGAAAATGGACGTCAAGTGGTCGTTTTATGGGTCGATCTAACCCACAAGTGTTCCAAGGAAAAAGTCGGAATGATTTGAATCAAGGCCATATAACTTTTATATATTGGAAGGTAAAGTGCAGAATCCTGGCAGCGTTAACAGTTAGGAAGACTCGAGTAGCGTAGCTTATATGACGACAAATTGTCCTTTTCACACTGTTCTTTGCACAGAAAAACCGGAAGGAATCCTCGTTAAAAAAACACCTGCGATTGCCGGGGCCATGCCGTGTGACTCACTCATACAGGGTTCGCACAGGTTCTTGAAAATTATTATAAGTTCTTTAATAAAATATGTGGAATTCAAGGCATTTGGAAGTAAGGAAAATTGAATGTTTTGATGGGAGGTTGTTAAAAAGTTTTGAACTTAGCAGGATTGAAAGTCTTTGAAAGTCTGGAAAATTTAATGTTTTGATGGGAAGTTGTTAAAAAGTTTTGAAATTAGCAGGGTTGAGGTTTGTACCATTTTGTCACAAACAGTCCGGTATTGTTCGAAATACCACACCAAAAGTGCAAGATTGTGAACTTACCACTAGGTTGAAATTAGTGGCAAAATTCTAGTCCGAGAAGGAGGACTTTCTGTAAAACTTATTGTATTGCATAATGAATGGTTCTTGAATTTGGACTAGACTGGGGCTTAACAGTTCTTGAATAGCTCTTAAATTAAATTTCAGCTAACCTGTGCAAACCCTGTCATATACCTGATGGTCGACAGACGGACTACAACCCGTAGAAGGATTAGTAAACAGACACGCTAAACACCAAACCACAGCTGTGGGCCGAACAGGAAATGAATTAGCCAGTGATTTTTCTAAACAGGCCACTCGAGTAAAAGTGTCGATGGGACAATGTAGAAGGCGGTGTTTCGTCAACAATAAATTGAATATGAAATGGCAAGATATGTGGAAAGACTCTGACAAGGGAAGGTTTTTTCTTTACATTACAGTCGTCTGTTAAGTTTGGTTCTTTTAGTCTATCGTCCGGAAGAGCTGATATTTTTAGTACTGTAGCCTATCTGGTCATTTCATCCAACCAGTCTTCATATACCACATTATAACTGAATCTATTGCCAATGCTTCGGAAGTTAAATAATATGTTACATATCAGAGAGAAACAGCTCTAGCTTAATAGACATTCACAGGTTTTGTGTGGCTTGGGTTATCTAACTCACATAAAAATAGCGTAGTTTTAATGTTAATTAGACAAGCCACTTAGAAACACCGTATTAACAGATTAATAACAGAAGCAAATAAAAGAGGATCCATAATTCAACCGAGCCTTCTCTTTGGCATTTTTTAAACCAAATTTCCTTCACCAATCAGACAATTGAGCATTCTTTCTGACATTTAGAAAACCGACTTTCTTTTTACATTCAGACAGCTGAACATTCTTTCTGACATTTAGAAAACCGACTTTCTTTTTACATTCAGCCAGCTGAACATTCTTCCGGACATTTAGACAACCGACTTTCTTTCAACATTCCCACAGCAGAACATTCTTCCGGACATTTAGAAAACCGACTTTCTCTTTACATTCAGCCAGCTGAACATTCTTCCGGACATTTAGAAAACCGACTTTCTTTCAACATTCAGACAGCAGAACATTTTTCCAGACATTTAGAAAACCGACTTTCTTTTTACATTCAGCCAGCTGAACATTTTTCCAGACATTTAGAAAACCGACTTTCTTTCAACATTCACACAGCTGAACATTCTTTCTGACATTTGGAAAACCGACTTTATTTCAACATTCAGACAGCTGAACATTCTTTCTGACATTTGGAAAACCGACTTTCTTTCAACATTCAGACAGCTGTACATTCGTTTTTTAGCATTCAGTTTGTTTTTAATCCGGGTTTAATGCCGTACTTACGGTTATTTCACTCATATGACAGTGTACCAGGCAATGGGTAAAGTAAGCCAGCCTCTTCCCGACTTTTTTCTACACATTTTTTTTTTTGGCATTTAGAAAACTGATTTTCTTTCAACAGTCAGACAACTTAGCATTTTTTTTTTGCCATTTAGAAAACTGATTTTCTTTCAACAGTCAGACAACTTAGCATTTGTGTTTTTGGCATTTAGAAAACTGATTTTCTTTCAACAGTCAGACAACTTAGCATTTGTTTTTTTGGCATTTAGAAAACTGATTTTCTTTCAACAGTCAGACAACTTAGCATTTTGTTTTTGGCATTTCGAAAACTGATTTTCTTTCAACAGTCAGACAACATAGCATTTTTTTTTTTGCATTTAGAAAACTGATTTTCTTTCAACAGTCAGACAACATAGCATTTTTGTTTTGGCATTTAGGAAAATGATTTTCTTTTAGCATTAAGAAAGCTGAGCATTTTTTTTCAGCATTTTGACATTAATTTTCATTCAACAATCAGACAACTGGGCCTTCCTTTTGGCATTTAGAAAACTCTCTTTTAACATTTAGATAATTGAGAATTCTTTGGCATTTGGAAAACTTATTTTCAATCAACAATCAGACAACTGAGCATTCTTTGGACTATAAGACAACTGAACTTGTCTATAAGAATCTGTACCAGGTAGGATTGTTTGGTTTGTTTGGGGTTTAACGTCCTACCCAAGGGTATTTCACTTATATGACCACGTGCCAGCCCAATGGGTGACGGAAACCACCCTCGACACCACTGGCAACAAACAAAGACAAGACGAGACAAATACAGGACAATGACAGGACCAAATACAAACATCACAAACAGATCGGCTTCCTGTTCCCCTTTAGCTCTGAGAGCACCCGGGCGGCATGAAGCTCCCTCCAACCACCCGCATCAATCTCAGAGATAGCAAGTCCCAAAGAATGCCATTGGTTTACTAAATTTAACATAGAGGTCTTACACAGCTTATGTAATTCTGAAGAAAGCTTTGCCCATTTTGACAGGTTATTTTAGTGTTATTTTACAATCATAAAACATGATAAACTATTGTGTCAAAATCAGCCTTCCTCTGATTAGAGCTACAGTGCCAGTAATCTACTCCATATATGGCTCACCTTAATCTGTGAAGGCCTTAATCTCGATGTAGTATCTTTATCCATTCCAAACACTATAGAATTCAACGCACCTGAAATAGAACACAAGCATTTACACAAACAGGTTAGGATGAGTTGGCCAGACAGATGAGGAGTATTTTTCTTGAAACATAACACTTGCATGAAGAATTTTCCTGTAATTCTGAGACATCACTGATCAGACAGAGTTACATGTATAGCATACTAAAATGTTACTAAAAAGAAACATGTACCTTTTTTTTATGAAATTGTCCTCCAGGAAAATAGAATAATTACATGTTTGAAAGAAATTATTATCTTTTCTGGACATATTTCTAGCTTTATGTTCAGTTTGTTAACTAATGATGTATATAGTAGCAGTGGCAGAGTTTTGTCAAACTTGGAGGCACATCATGTGCCTCACTCATATGCCTGATGGTCAAGAGGCAGACTCGAACCAGTGAACAGTACATCGAAGTAGTACTTGTAGGTTGACATGCTAACCAGTAACCCATGTCTGGGGACCCCTCCTTTAATGAGACCTCTTTTAATATAGGAATTAAGCATTCATATAAAATTATTAAAATACTAATATTGCAATGAGGTGTGGACAGCATGTAAATATTTTCCTGAACAGTTAAAGGTGATTCACGTGACAAGACAGTGTCTCCCACAGGTTGTAACTACCACCCCCTCACATGAGCAATAGTTACATTGTTTGTATACACAGAAACTCACCATGTAAAGGAGCTGATATAGAGGCAAGGAGCACCAGAGCAAACACATGCTGATCAGGGTTAACAGCATTCTGAATCCTGAAACAAACAAAAAATAGGGGTTGATAAAAAAACATCACACACATGAATTGCTCTGCTGGCTTGATTGGGGTTTAATGTCAAGAGTATTCCAGGGGCCGGTTGCTCAAAGCTCTATTAAATATAATCCCCTATTAGAAGATGTCAGGCCAAAGGTCTATCTCTAATCTGCTATTAGTAATTCAATCTGGTGCTAGCGGCTAACACTCTTTCGAACATCTGGGCCCAGAAAAGTTTGTGGCTTTTTATTCTAAAACTGTGGTAAACCAAGTAGAAACCAGGTACATGATCCTCTCCAGAAAGAGAGACTCGCTATGACTGAATATTTTGGCTTTATTATGCCACTGTCAGCATCACATACAGTCAATTAACTATGCATTTTCACAACAGTACAGATTTCATAACAATATTTAATGCACTGC
The DNA here is from genome assembly GCA_030265115.1 of Mopalia vespertina. Classification (NCBI taxonomy): domain Eukaryota; kingdom Metazoa; phylum Mollusca; class Polyplacophora; order Chitonida; family Mopaliidae; genus Mopalia; species Mopalia vespertina. The sequence continues at coordinate 3,751 of JAQQZZ010153326.1, read as the reverse complement.
TTAATTAAAAAGGAAAAGCCCAAACCCAAAAGACACAGAACCCATTCTCATACCTGTTAATTAGAGGGAATATGGAGACTGCCAGGTATATAAAAGGATATGCCCTCAGGATTTTAATATCATCTCTCAATTGTTGCTGAAATAAAACCAGGTCATATGCCAGAAATTAACAAGTTCAAAGTTCATATCAGATCTAAACACATGATTGTTTGTTTATTTGATTGATTGGGGTTAGTGTCATACTCAAGGGTATAACACTTATATGACAACAGATTGTCCACTTCAACCCGTTTCTTGTCTTATTTCGTTCAAAAATCCCCCGCACAATTGCCATAGCCACATAGTGTGACTCGCTCATATACCTGATGGTCTACAGATGGACTCGATCCTGTGAACGGTAAATTGGAGTACGATTAGCAAGGGCACTCACTAACCACCAAACCACTGCCTAGCCCACTATATATAAGGGAGATGTTTAAAGCAATTTTGTTTATACTATAAAACATCTTTGTATGTATTTATCAAATCCAGGAATTGGTTTTCAAATTAATGTGATCACAACACCTGACGGTTGATGGAGAGTAGCATTACTGTACTAAGTCCTGGACATATAGATTTGTTTGTTTGGTTGATTGGTGTTTAACTCCGTACTCAAGGGTATTTCACTTCCTCATAAAAACTACCTCATAAAAACCACCCCTGCGATTGCTGTATCCACATCGTGTGACTCACTCATATACCTGAGGGTTGACAGGTGGACGGGACATATAGAGAATATATCAGTTAAATAGAGGACTAGTTTTCAATACAAACTTACCCTACGGTCTTCAGCATCAGGATCATAGGTCCCCTCCCACCTGGTTGCCTTGGAAACAAAATAAATTGGTTGAAACAACACTTAAATACTATGTATTAAAAACATAGTACCAAATCCAAAGTTATTTTTTATACATGAATTACTTGACAATATAGGAGTCCTAGAATTAGGTTTAGTTTAAATTCAAAATGAAATGCATGCAACTAAATCCGAAAGCCTTGCATGCCTTCATACAAGCCTATAGGCCTTACAGGTTAAAAAGCCTGATTATGGGTGTAAAGAATATAACTACTTATCAAAATTAATGTCAAGAACATGAACATTTGATTGAAGCTCATATACGTATATATTTTCTCCACTGTACTGTTACTTACCCTTCTCCTGATCTTGAGTATGATGTAGATATATGTGGTCACCATGACGATGATAATACTGAACAGAGGGCCATACCATCTGAAATCAGTTTTATACAGATTTTGAACTGAACTATTCTTATTTCTAATCATGTTGTAACATTAATTTTTTTTTTTAAATCTAATTTTAATTTAAATTTAGAAGATTCTTTAACTAAGGTGGTATAAATCTAAAACATGCAGTGCTGGTCCTTGATTTGACACATGGCTCAGATGGTATGTTTCTTTCATTGCGGTTTAACATCACACTCAAGAGAACATGTATTTCAGGAATATGAAACCTTGTAGAAACCACCCCACAATTGCAGCAGTCACCTTATGTGACACTCTCATATATGCCTGAGAATTACTGGGGATTCAAACTTAAAAGCAACACAATGAAGGAGGGTCAGTAGTCCAACACACTTTCCATAGCAGCAGACCCTTGGTTTCGTTTCTTAAACAGGCCTTAGTATCCAAAATTGTTAAACTATAATCTGTTTTATTAAACGAAACAGTGTGCTACCCCCCACAAAATAAAGAATATACTTCTAATCAGCAATGATTATATGCAAATAAATAACTGGAACAACCAGCATATGACTGGGTGGAGGAGAGGGTCAGGAGTAATGTTAATCCAGGTAGACATCATGGTGGCACCAAATTCCACCCAGTCACACGATAGCACAGCTGTGTAAGGAATGAAATAACCTAAAAGGGAAAGACAACTGTTTTTCGACCTAAACTTATTATTTTTATTGCATATTTTCAAAGACAACCATCTGTATTGCACTTGCAATTGAATTTGCATAGCCGTTAATTAGTTAATTGAAAAAGCAGAACTGACGTCATTGTTCCGAAACACGGTAGTTATATCATCTAGTCGTGGCTGTCCCCTATTGCTTGCACTTTCATATTAAGCCGAAAGTGAGGGTTCCGTCCCAATGCGAAACAACAACAACAAACTGCTTGTACATATCGGCCGTGTTTTCGAACAGTGACGTCAGTCCTGCCTGTTTGAATTAACTAATTAAAGGCTATGCTTAATACTTGAATGCAAGTGCAATACATAATTTTGTCTTTGAAAATATGCAATAAAAATAATAAGTTTAGAAAAACAGTTATCTTTCCCTTTAAAATGACAGTTTTTATGATGCAAACTTACAAGCACAAAAACATGTATAGTGTATGATTTCTATTTGTTTTTTTATAAAAGATAATTTTTATAAACTTACATTCCAACTCTCCATTTCCATTCCTCCTTAATCCAGCTAAAAACAAATAAAACTCATGTGCGATCAGAGATAAAAACATGTATATTGGGGCCAGAGTCAAAGGTTAATCTGCTTTTAACTAGTAACTTATCTGGCTTATTGGCAGTCAGATCCTTTTAATTGAAACTAATTTAAGACGAATTGGCAAACCCATTTCAAGTATGTGTACATATCTGTTATTTATAATAAAATTATAACAGCTCCCAACTAATCTTGTAAGGGGTGAATAAAAAAGGAGAACTAAGCTGGACTAAGGAAAGATAACTCTTAACTCACCACCAAGCCCCTGCTGGGCCGTAATGGTCTCCGATAAAAGGCAAGCAAGACATCAGAAGAGGAAATATCCAACATAACAAATGGTAGGCCCTGAAACCAAAGCAACAAAACATAGTGGAGTAATTATTCATGTCACACTGTTTGTTTGTTTGTTTGATTGGGGTTTAACGTCATACTCAAGGGTACATGTCACACGGAGAAAAAGCCAAAAGTTTGGTAATTTCCATTGAACAATTCGGCCTAGTGAAAGAAAGAAAAGACCAAAATTCAATTTGATCATCTTCAGTCTGTTCTTATGGTTGACTGTTATTTAATGTTGTACTGAAGAATATTCTATATGATGGTGGTGTGGCTTTAACAGTAAACAGAAACGAATCACAAGTATAACGTTAAGTTTTATGTTGATTTGTTTGTTTTATTGGGATTTTATGCAATTGAGGTTATTTTACTTCTGACGGCATGCAAATGGGTGAAGTAAACCAGCAGTCACTGTCAAACACAGAGACAATACAGGACATTAACAGGTTTTACATCTACGTGTTGCCCTTTGCTCAGGAACAACATCAAGCTCCCACTGACCTCATGGGTGTCATATTGCACTGCACTGTTAAAAATAATGTTCCCCCAGGGATAACATGATTAGGCCCTATAGTATAGTTCAAACACACTGCCCTTTAGTCACAAGTCCCACTGCAAATAATATAGATTTCCGAGCTAGTGACCAGTATTATTACAGCCTACGTTAATTCATATAGATTTCTGAGCTAGTGACCAGTATTATTACAGCCTACGTTAATTCATATAGATTTCTGAGCTAGTGACCAGTATTATTACAGCCTACGTTAATTCATATAGATTTCTGAGCTAGTGACCAGTATTATCACAGCCTACGTTAATTCATATAGATTTCTGAGCTAGTGACCAGTATTATTAAAGCCTACGTTAATTCATATAGATTTCCGAGCTAGTGACCAGTATTATTACAGCCTACG
>JAQQZZ010153315.1:0-12460 GCA_030265115.1 Mopalia vespertina | reverse complement strand
TCGATCCTGTGAACGGTACATCGAAGTAGGCTCCGAAAGCGCACTCGCTAACCACTAAGCCACGGCCGCGGGCCCCCTAGCCCTTGTAAGTGTACATTAAAAAAAAAACACAACCCCCTTACTTTACCTAACAATTAACAGCAGAGAAACTAAATTGAATGAGTGTAATCTGGTTTGCAATCAGACCAATACAGGCTTTTCAAATGAAAATATTTTTTTTCATACTAATAAACATTAGATAAATCTTTTAGAATTCACTTTTATTCCTACTTTTAAAATTTTTTGAATGGTAACTTTGTGAAATTATAAAACTTTTTTAACCATGTAGTCATTTGGAAGATAAAATAAAAGTGTGTTCTTGACATACAACAAACCTTTCATAGAAAACCCATCCTTAAGGATAACCTGTAGTCTTTGAGTTGTCTCCCTTGATGCAGAGAAGTAAAGCTCTTCACAATGACAAGGGTCTGAGAGTCCAGCTAGGCACAACCAGAAATCCGTATCCGCTTTACGACTAGGGCAAGCCTGTCAATTCAACACAAATTATTTAAAAAAATAATCTTCATTCTATTGTTACGGAATGCCTGGTAAATCAATAGAAAACTTTAATTCAAAATTAAGTGCTTTACTGTTATGGAAATAAAGAAATAATCTGTAAAGATCATTAAATTATTAATAAAAAATTGGTTAACCAGGTGCCTCTTCTGGAAGCTTGTCAATATAAACCATCAGGACCTCCTAACCAAGGATAAACTAACAAGAACATCTTCCAAACAGAGATGATGACAAGTTCCCACATACTTAAAGACTTAAACTGTAAGTTAATGATATAAATGATGTAAACAGATATTACTATGTCACAGTCACACTGAATTGTGATGGAAAGATGCATCATGGTGAGTATAAACATCAGAAGAACACCCTGAAGCACATTTACATGTATATCAAACTTAAAATTTCAAAGTGTCAAGACAATTTACAAATCTTTCCAAAACTTAGTACGGTTAAATACATTGGCAATTGATGACCTTCTTGCTTTTAATGTGTGTGTCTAAAGACACTTATTATCTCGTTTTTTACCATGATGTAATGCTCTCCATTTTAAATCTTGCTCAAATTAATCAGCTTTAAAGATTTTTTAATATTAAATTTGAAACAAAGAATTATCTTTTCTTGATGGATTTATGCTTTTTCTAGCAGAGCTGTACCATTTTGGTCAAACTTGGTCAAACTTGATTGGTTTTACTCACATCATTCTACATTTCAGTTGAATAAATAGCAAACATCCATATGTTTGCCTTACAAAGTTTAACATAAGCAATTTAAGCAATATTTATTTTCCACTGTTTTAAAAGCTGAAGATATATTATACAGCACCTTTGTAATCATAGTAACTTCATAGTTTTCCTTGAGCTGTTTGTCTTTCCTCATGCCATGTTTAAATTCCTCTGTGATCTTGTAGAACATGGCAGCATCTTGAGTGTGGTCGTACGGCTCCACCAGGCTTCTAAAATGAGCTGCAAGACAAGTGCTATAGGAATTACTACATGACTATCAATGAGGAGGTCTATATAAAGTTAAGTCAGAAATCTGTAGCAAGACATGGATTAAAAGTAACTTTACTCCCCAATAATATTTGTTTAATGGTTATGTCTAGTCTTAGCGTAGGTACTAGAACATATGTACATGTACCATTATTCTTAAAGAAAATATTCTTAATATATTTTCTGTCCAAACTTTGTAATTATTCAGCTGTATTTGATAGCTCATCATATAACAATACAAGTGCCATGTTACAAATTTGGATTAGGTTCATACGCTGATAGAAATACATAAATTGTCAAATGAGTATTAAAGTAATATTGTTGTTACATGTACATGTATTTATCAGGTAAAAGGGACAAAAAGACGACCAGACAGGGACGCCCATGATACCCCTAGGTTAATTATTTGTTAACTCAAGGGGGAGAACTTCGCATGCATTCAAAATGGCAGAAAATTTCTCAGACCAAGATTGAATATGGCTGGGATTGTTTGAGTTGTGATTGATATTGATTTGTTGTGATTAAGGGATTTGCACTTATAGAGTGGCGATGTACACATATTAAAAAAACAGACACACAATCATAACCATTAACATGTTTTGCTCCATGGGAAATTTAAAGTTCCTCCATTGCTAAGCACAAACAGTATGAATGTAATTCAAGCATACAGCACTAAGCCAGAGGGCATATAGACACTGTGGATTGCCAAATTGGCCAACACAAAACAAAATAACTAAATTATGCCCATTAATTAATTATATACTACTTGTATTGTTATTCCTAAACTGTAAGATGTAAGAAGGCTAATGTTGTTTAAATATATACCATCTGAGACAATATCTGGACTAGGTGGGGGGTCATTATTTGGGGTGGGGTAACTCAGTTTGTATCGCCTCATCATGTCTATCATCTTCACTCTTCTCTCCAGGTCTCTCATAACAATAGCTGTGTCTAAATCCTCCTTATCATCTATAACCACAGGAGAATCTGAAATGTATTCACACAACTCTTAATCCCCAGCCATCAGATGTAAAGCAAGCGGTTTGGGTGGCTTATAATTTGTCATACCTTAAGAGCATCCATTGTAACCAAACGTCTTTTGATACCATGCCAGGTGTAGAAAACACATAGTATACTTCAATCCACATTATCAGTGAAAGTAATGTCACAAAATTTAATAAACAAGGGATAATACTTTTTTGAATAAAAATATATTCTTTTAACCGAAAACACATTTCAACAAATAAAAACCCCTTGTATATAGATTTAATTACTTACATGTATTAATTGGTAAATTTTTGATGTAAGAACTTGCAATTAAATGACACCCAGTCAATAAATCCTTTGGTCTGAAAATAATGTTGGAACCTACATCAAAACATCTACAGTTAAGAAGTCTAGAAGTAAAAATCCATCAGTGGCGACCCTATGGACGGGCTAGGAGTGGCTGCAGATGTTCCCAACTTTAGCTGTTGGCCCCAATGCCAATGAAGTTTTGAATTTAATTCTTCATGAAGCTGCTACATATGTTTTAGTTGAAACCATTGAATTGAAGGCCTCGTCATTCAAGTATGATCAGATTTAAAATGTTGATTATTTTTCAATTTTTCATCATGTTTTATTTGGTAGTCATTTTTGTCAAGCCCTTGCACATGATTCAACACTGCCAGGACAGAGAAAAAGTTTGGTAAAAGTTTAGCACCACATACACTGATTTAGATTTATTAAAAAACATACCTGCATACTTTTCAGGATATACGAACGACAAGACATCATTTCGACAGGATTCAACAAAGTTCGTATCTGTAATATAAAGTAAATTCAATACTTTTTAATCATGATATTTATATTTGGCTCATATTTATGTTAATATATCAAGGGAGTATTAAAAGGTTTCAGTGTCAGGGTTTTGAAAGTCTTGAAAATGTTAACAAAATCTAACAATTTATTTAAAATTCAGTTAAATAATATTTACAAAACAAACACTAAACTAAAGCACACAAACAAAAAAGAAATATAGACATTAACAAAACACACACAAAAAAACAATATCAACTTAAAAAAGAAAACATACCAATAAATAAGTACAAACATAGACAACAACGCAAATACTACTACAGGCGATGTGTTTGTTTGTTGGATAGAAAGGGGTTTAATGCTGTACTAATGGTTATTTCACTCACATGATGACATGCCTGCTTAATGGGTGAAGGAAACCACCCTCGACGACACTGGTAACTAACAAACACAATACAGGACAAATATAGGACAATTTTAGGACTTAATACAAACACATCATATTAGATCAGAATCATGTTGCCCTTAAGCGCTGAGAGCAACATGGCAACAGGGAGCTCAATCCCAACCCTCGCCCTCAAACAAGCCAAAAGCATTGAAAAACAAATATCCCAAAATATATTTAAAAACATTCAGAAAGAAACAAAACTTAAAAAATTCAAAAGGAAAAGAAATGGTGATAAAACAAACATATAAAAACAACAAATACAAACAAAAACAAAAACCCCCAAAACAAATAATGAAAAAATGAACATCAACTAAAACAAATGTATGCAATAAAAATAAAAAAAGAGAAAAAACACCAACAAAGGAAAAAAGGAAACAACACAAAACAAAAAGTGGAGGGTGTTAAAAAAACAGATTGCATTTTTCTAGCAGAACATTCAGGTTTGTACGATTTAACTAAAGGTAAGCTACATTCCTCTTCAAACTCACTTGTCAAACATATAATAATACCTACCTAAATTGTTCTGCTCTCTCAGGAGCTGTCTATTTTGGAGGCTTAATTCATTTATTACAGAACTCTGAGACTGAGTCTGAAAGAATAAAATGTATGAAGCAATAAAATGAGATTAATAGATAATTTTGTACTTAAGATTTTTTGTTCATATGAAAGTAGTGTACCTCAACAGATAGTTTTATTGATTCGAATGTCATGTCATAATTAAGGTTATTTCCTCTGACCCATGCCAGCCTGATGGGTGAAGGAAACCATCCTGAATATCACTGAGAAGAAACAATGACAAGACAAAAAAGAGGGTGAAGGAAACCATCCTGAGTGTCTCTGAGAACAAACAATGGCAAGACAGAAAAACGGGTGAAGGAAACCCTCCTGGATGTCACTGAGAACAAACAATGACAAGACAGGACAGTGGGTGAAGAAAACCATCCTGGATGCAATGAAGACAAACAATGACAAGACAGAACAGTGGGTAATGGAAACCATTCTGGATGTCACTGAGAACAAACAATGACAAGACAGGACAGTGGGTGAAGAAAACCATCCTGGATGCATTGAAGACAAACAAAGACAAGACAGAACAGTGGATGAAGGAAATCATCCTGGATGTCACTGAGAACAAACAATGACAAGATAGGACAGTGGGTGAAGGAAACCATCCTGAACGTCATTGAGAATAAACAATGAGAAGACAGGACAATGGTTGAAGGATACCATCCTGGATGTATTGAGAACAAACAATGACAAGACAGGACAATGGTCGAAGGAAACCATCCTGGATGTATTGAGAACAAACAATAACAAGACAGGATAATGGGTGAAGGAAACCATCCTGGATGTCACTGAGAACAAACAATAACAAGACAGGATGATGGGTGAAGGAAACCATCCTGGTTCTCATTGAGAACAAACAATGACAAGACAGGACAATGGTTGAAGGAAACCATCCTGGATGTCATTGATAACAAACAATGACAAGACAGGACAGTGGTTGAAGGAAACTATCCTGAATGTCATTGAGAACAAACAATGACAAGACAGGACAATGGTTGAAGGAAACCATCCTGGTTCTGATTGAGAACAAACAATGACAAGACAGGACAGTGGTTGAAGGAAACCATCTTGGATGTCATTGAGAACAAACAATGACAAGACAGGACAGTGGTTGAAGGAAACCATCCTGGATGTCACTGAGAACAAACAATGACAAGATAGGACAATGGTTGAAGGAAACCATCCTGGATGTCATTGAGAACAAACAATAACAAGATAGGATGATGGGTGAAGGAAACCATCCTGGTTCTTATTGAGAACAAACAATGACATGACAGGACAGTGGTTGAAGGAAACCATCCTGGATGTCATTGAGAACAAACAATGACAAGACAGGACAATGGTTGAAGGAGACCATCCTGGATGTCACTGAGAGCAAACAATGACAAGATAGGACAGTGGGTGAAGGAGACCATCCTGGTTCTCATTGAGAACAAACAATGACAAGACAGGACAATGGCTGAAGGAGACCATCCTGAATGTCATTGAGAACAAACAATGACAAGACAGGACAGTGGGCGAAGGAAACCACCCTGGATGTCACTGAGAACAAACATTAACAAGACAGGATGATGGGTGAAGGAAACCATCCTGGATGTCACTGAGAACAAACAATAACAAGACAGGATGATGGGTGAAGGAAACCACCCTGGATGTCACTGAGAACAAACAATAGCAAGACAGGATGATGGGTGAAGGAAACCATCCTGGATGTCACTGAGAACAAAAAATAACAAGACAGGATGATGGGTGAAGGAAACCACCCTGGATGTCACTGAGAACAAACAATAACAAGACAGGATGATGGGTGGAGGAAACCGTCCTGAATGTCATTGAGACAAACAATGACAAGACCGGATGGGTGGAATAAATCACCCTAAATCACACTGAAAACAAATAAGGACAAGACAATGGGTGAAGGAAACCACCCTGAAAGCAAACAGTAACAAAATATGACAATGTGAAACAAAACAGCAAGACATAAAAGAGGGTAATGTCTCTTACCAATTTCTGCAGGTTAATAATTTCTTGTTTGAGTCTCATGTAAAATGTCACTTGAGCCTGATAAGCTTCTAAACTCTTCTCTTTACTGGAAACGAACAAGACATTGAGTGTTTAATAGTGGGATTATAATATAACAAGCGGAGTAAAACCCAATATTGACCTTTAACCTTACAGTGTAACCCAGCTAAGATTATATCATTTCATAGAAAGTTTTGCTTCACAATGTGATAAAAAATAAATGAAACAGATTTACATTTCATATATTAAAGTAGATAACTATACTCTACAGTGAAGAGCAAATTCCAAGTCTACAATGTACAAGTGCTATACACAAGCTGTTTAAGTTTACAAGTTTGAAAATAAGCAGTAACTAAACTATAATTTTGAAAATAATTTTTTTTCATATTTTAACCATAAAATTGTTACAAACCAGTTTTTCATTTCTTTTTCCATTTCTTTTAGATTGTTAGTGAGTTGTACTCTTTCTTGGGGTAACACAGAATCTGAAAGGCCAACAACACATTTATGTACATGTAGGTGAAATGTGCACTTTTCATGCTACTTATATCCCATGTCATCGAATCAATCCGTAAAGAAATACTAAAAATTCATATGGATATTAAATATACATGTATTACTATTGGTTACGTAAGCTGATTTATGCAGAATTAGATTGTTTGTTTGATTGGGGTTTAACGCCTTACTTAAGATAATTGTTATTTACACGGCGGTATGCCAGCCCAATGGGTGAAGGAAACCACCCTTGACGCCACTGGCAACAAACAGAACAGGACAAATACAGGACGATCACAGCCCGCAAAGACATCACAAACAGATCAGCTTCATGTTGTCTCTTAGCTCTGAGAGCACCAGGAAGCTCCCTCCCAAGTCCACAACCCTCTGCTGCAGAATTAGAAAAGTAAGGTTGTAAATGTGGTTAGTCCTACCTGAGAAGCCTGGTATATAACACATCAGGGTACAGTTTGTAAACTGCTCAGCTAATTCACTGTGAGAAAATAAAATATCAAGAATATCAATCAGTATTGTCATATCTCATGTGAAATTGTTTTGTTCCGAATGGTTGGAAACATGTCATCTGTTATAAAACAAAAGCTGAAGTTGCATGATGTCTGTTGATACATGTACCATGTAATAATAGTAATTTTGCACACTAGGAAGAAAGTAAAACACAATATTTATTTTTGTCTCAAAAGAGTTATTTTCCCTTTGCTATAAATGTGAAAGAAACCTCTAGACTAACAGAAGCAGACCTAGTCAGATAAAAACATTCTCTAGTACAGCTAACTGAGGCTGACCCGTTCAATACAGTGTTAGAATGTAAGTCTATCTGGCTAATGTTTATTATTGATAAAAACATTTCCCAAAACACTGGAAGAGACAATACTATACATGTATAACAAAGCAAGTACTGCATGTTTGATAATGGAAATATCATGGTTTGTCAGCTCTCGATGATTGATGTTCGTCTCGAAGCTTTACACAACATCAAATGACAAATCATCATGTTAAATTCTCAAAACTTAAATATTTGTATACTGTTAGTTTTGAACATAACTGGACTATATATGTAATGTAAACCTGACATCAACAGTTAATAATAGTCAGTCAACAGTCAAAATAATAATAATAATTACATTATGAGCTGAAAAGAGATTACAGGTTCCCGTCAATCCTCAAGACCACAGTTGTATTTGGTAACATCTATTTGATTGATGATACATACATACCTCCACCTGCTGTTGAGGACAACATCGTCAGAGAATCCAGAGTTTGTGAAGAACTCCACAGCCCTGTTATCAGCATGGACAACCACAGCATCATATGGACCAACGATAGACTCATTCAACACTTGCTGAAACCAATAGTTATATTTTACCAAATCAATTGTAACATTTTTTAAAGAAAAACATTTATGCCTTAAGAATCCAACCTATTGCAATATGTGTGTGTGTGTGTACATTTGACTAGATGGATTGGTGTTTAATGCTTTGCCCAACAGTATTTCACTTTATGACAGCAGTGTATCCAACAGTTATTGCCGCACAAACACAGCCATAAAAACAAGTGTTTTGCTCTGTTGTAAAATTAATGTTCCTTCAGTGCAAAGTCAAGCAGTATGTCCATACTTGAAACATGCTACACTCGGCCAGAAGCCATCTTGATCTGTTTTTGATGGATTACCTCATATCAGTAAAAAAACATAGTGGATCATATATTTAATTTACCTTCATGATGTTAATCTGTTCTTGGTGGATTAACTGATAACAGTACCATGTTAATCTGTTCTTGGTGGATTAACTTAAGCTACTTTCTACTTTTTAAAGGTGCAATAAAAAGAACACTCTTTTAGAAGTTGTATGTTAGCTCAAAATGTGGAATTTTTTTAATTGAAAATCAAAATTCACCAGGTGCTACGCAGCTGTTATAAGATTATCATTTGCCTGAAAGTGTCAGTTGATCATATGTGTAATTTACCTTCATCAGGTATCTGCCGACCCCAAACTTTCTATACCTCCTCCTCACAGTTAACAATGTGAGATGAGCCACCTTCTCTGTGTGTTTACTGAAACAAATCAACAAATGAAACAGTTAAGTGGTCAGCCGTCCACACACCTGGGAATGACTGATCGATGAGCCTTAATTCAAACTCGATAACTTTAAAAGAAAAATATACTATTTTCATACAGGCTTAGTATATACAGAACATGAAAAACAAAATTAAGGCAAATAATACAAATGTGAACAATTGAAATGCAAAAAAAAAAATGAACTAACTTCTTCCATTTCAACGTTAATCTTTTCACTCTAGCGGAACGTTTACATTAAAGGTGATCTGTTCATTAATTGTCAACACAGTTATGGAAACAGATTATAACTTTATATAGATTAATACCATTGGAGAACCAATGCGATACCAAATAAAAATTAAATTATCTATATTATTTGTGAAATCAGTTCCAAAGTAGGTTGCATCGCTTCATCAGTTTTAGGTAGTCGATATCCTTATGTCAGTGTGATTACTTTTAGAAATAATGACTGTCACTTTAATTATAAAATGTTTCAAGAAGACCATAAAAATTTCCGGATATAAGTAATAAAAAGTAAATGTACAGCATTATGGTTAAAAAAAATCAAAGATAAATGTCTAGATTTTAGGTCAATTAAAATTAACTCACATATACTTCTTCTCAAATGTCAAAGCGCCTACAATTCTGCTTTCAATTCCCACATGAGCTGGTTCTATTGATGGGGACTGTTCCCTGAGTGTACGCCTTCTAGCTGAGGCCTCGATAAAACTGTGAATACCTTTAGAGTAGTCTTCATCATCACTAAAAACATAACAAAAATGTACTCAAGTTTTTATTAAATATTTACCCATTAACAATTCCCAACGCAATGGTAATATTTATCACTCATTGTGATCATTGACATATCAACAAGACACCCACAACATGTGATACAGGTATCATCTCCAACTCCCAGTAATGATCATATCAATTGTCTGAGGAAAAGTCTGGCCAAAAGTGTCATATTAAAATAAAACAGTAAAATTATGTCAAAAGGAAAATATTAGAAAAATGTATGAGTAAAATATTGTCAAAAAGGAAGTTATTTTAAAATTAAATTGAAATATTATCAAAAGGAAAATTTTATTTAATAAAAGAGTTGTTGACAAAATTAAAATAATGTCAACAATCAAATGTGTTAATAAGTTATACACCACTTAAAATGTTAAAAGTATAAAGTTTTCACAAGTAAAACAAGAACTCGTGTGAGTGGCAATGCAGGTTCTGGGGATTAGCTTTCTGATGCGTACCACTTTGTTTGATTTATTGGTGTTTAAAGAGAGTTTTTTCATATGATGGTGAGCCACCTCAATAGATAAAGATTGAGTGGTGCTAAATGTCATACTCAAGGTTATTTCACTCAGTACAGTGTTGTACTACAACAATCCACAACAGTTACAGAGAAATCATATTTAGCCTTCTTCACCAAGCTGCACCATTGGTAGGCCCAGATACACCTATCCTGTGCGATATTTTCCCAAATGGCATATTTCTGGAGCCAAACTTGGTGAGGGGATAAAATGTGATTGTCAAGTTATCTGGTTAGGGAACCAGAGTTACCATCATGAAGTGCTACATGGAATACATCTACCAGCTTTCATTAGAATCTGATGAGAAGTGTTTATGTAACCTTTAGACTTCAGCACCAACATACACCAGAATCAATCCCACACAACAGATTGCCCATATCCAAAAGACCGAAGACACAATGTAAAACAAATTTGAATTGATCAATTACTTGCAGTTGTTTTATATAAGCAATTCTAAGCCAGTTTTGTCGAGATGTAATTTTGTCTTGTTTTAGTTCACCTGATGTTCACCTGAGTTTTATGTTCAAACTCGCTGACTGTACTGTAATGGATGTGACATATTTCCTTACTCTGAAAAACTTTGAAAACGAAAGAAAATGGACATGATCCAGAAAAATGATAATGCAAATTCTGTTTTAAAGTGGTGAATAATTATGTCTCGCCTTTAATGGATCTTGTAATTAACATCCACAATAATCATCCCTTGTTGAATGCAACAGTTATATACCTATCTGACTCTTCTTCTTCTTCTTCAGACTCTGTATCACTATAAACTGCTCTAAACACACTCTCTGGGGACTCCTCGGGCTGAAACACGTCCTCTACTACTGAACTATCTCCATCTCTCCCCCTATTCTGTTAAAACAAAATAACATACCAGAATTCACTCTTGGAAAAGTTGACAAGTGTCTTGCCATAAGATAACACAAATTCAATTAAATCTGTAAGTGAGAATAGCACATAATGGTTGAACCAGACTGACATTGCTCTTTTTGATTGTCATTCGTAATAGATAATTAAGAGTGAGGTTTGTAAAATCTAGAATGATGTTGATTTTTTATGTACAAAACCCTTGAGCATTAATCAGACATAATGGAAATAAAAAAACCAGTTCAAGATGAATGCTTTGCCTATTTAGAACTTGCATAATCTTTTATTGGGAATAAATGCCTGGCAGTTTATTGAATAAAACTTTGTACTGTGTAGTACTTGCATTGAAAGATATTTCACAACTAAATTGGTAACAATCTTACGACTGTTTTTCTGTCCTCTACTAGTCCTTTACAAATGTATTTTAGCAAGTGAAATTTAACAAAACTACTTGAAACTACTTTAAATAAAACATTAACAAAAAGTAAATAAATATTTTCAAACCTCTACAGTAGCTTCACAAAAGTTTGACCCTGGTGCTGTCTTTTTATTTTTCCTCTCCTTCAGGTCTTGTATTGTTTCTAGAAGACAAAGTGAGAAAAGTAAAACATTTTATGGTTTCTGGAATAAGACGTTACATAAAAAGGTTTCATGTGAAGTCAGAAAAGCCAAAAAAGACAATTTCTTTGTTTTCTCATCTTGTACAAATTAGTGGGAGCACTGAATGTCCTGACAATGCATGGTTAATTGATTGCAAGTGCATTGTGTAGGGGCTCAGCAGTACATTGTGTAGGGGCTCAGCAGTACATTGTGATGGGGCTCAGCAGTACAGCGTGTAGGGGCTCAGCAGTACATCATGTAGGGGCTCAGCAGTACATCATGTAGGGGCTCAGCAGTACATTGTGTAGGGGCTCAGCAGTACATTGTGTAGGGGCTCAGCAGTACATCATGTAGGGACAGCAGTACATCGTGTAGGGGCTCAGCAGTACATTGTGTAGGGGCTCAGCAGTACATCTTGTAGGGGCTCAGCAGTACATTGTGTAGGGGCTCAGCAGTACATTGTGTAGGGGCTCAGCAGTACATCGTGTAGGGGCTCAGCAGTACATTGTGTAGGGGCTCAGCAGTACATCATGTAGGGGCTCAGCCGTACATCGTGTAGGGGCTCAGCAGTACATCGTGTAGGGGCTCAGCAGTACATCATGTAGGGGCTCAGCAGTACATCTGTAGGGGCTCAGCAGTACATCCTGTAGGGCTCAACAGTACATCGTGTAGGGGCTCAGCAGTACACGGTCATGTAGGGGCTCAATAGTACATCGTGTAGGGGCTCAGCAG
>JAQQZZ010153293.1:0-12460 GCA_030265115.1 Mopalia vespertina | reverse complement strand
CCTGTCAACAGTTAAACAGTGATTAAACAGAATACCAAATATCATGTTCTTATCTTCATTCATTAGAACATGGCATCTCTGCAGATGATGCACAGTTACTTTATTCCAGTAGTATATAAAGATTCTGCAAAAAGCCTCATAAAAACACATGTTTTATACGCCTGCAGACACCATGCGTCATGAGACTGAATTTCCATGTTATGACCTAATTTAACATGTTCGAGTTGACGATATTGTACAATCGTCCACGCTCTACTACACGTAAATGATGTGCCTTTAAGTGACCCAGATTCCACACAATGTGCCAAGGTTAATAAAGCCATGTGTTTGCAGAGAGCTCATTTGGATCGGGTGGTCTCAAAGCGAAGGGGCAACATGAAGTATTGAGGGTTGTGATTGTCCTGTTTTGTCTTAGTTGCCAGTGACGTAGAGGGGAATTTTCCGTATACGTTGATTTGGCACGCGGTCATAAGAGGGAAATTACGTCACGCGTGGGGTAGAACTTCAATAAAACAAACAAACCTATATTTAATGCATGTACCCGCAACCGTGGTTCAGTGGTTAGCGCATCAGCTAACTGATCGTCTTTCGGTGTACCGCTCACGGGTTGAGTCATGTTGACCTCCGGTATAAGTGTGAGGACAATCGCGGAAGTGTTTTTTCAGGATATGTCTTCCCTGTTTTCCGTCATATTTAAGTAGAGCAGTTTTAAAACTGGAAAATTCGACGTCCTATTCGTGGAATACCATTTTGAGTACGACGTGAAACAAATATTGATGCTTCGTTTTTAATTGCTTTTTTACAGGATGCCCATGGAAAGAGTTACAACCTGGTCATTTTCGAAAATTGTATTATAAAATGTCCGTCAGATCAGATTTCATGACTGGTCAAGACATAGTTTAAATGAACAGCATTCAAAATCCAGACCTTTCTATGGCGTGCCTCCGGTCTATATACAGCTCATGCTGCATTCGGGGCAGTCATAATCACCACTCGTAGGGTAATTACGACTACAAACTCGATCAGCATCGAGTTGACGAGAGGTATTTTCCACTCGTAGTATAGCACTGGAACGTAATTTACAGGTCACGAAACTGTGTTTACGTCTCGTAGCAGTGCTCTCGAATGCTTTTCGTTGTAAGTATGAGAAATAAACACAACACGAATGGTGACAACGAGGAGTTCCGAATGAAGCATCAGTTCGTAGAATGTCTGGCTTGTTAGGACAATTTTTATCTACATTTCTAAACACATAATCTATGCTGCAATTTGTCTAAACAGACGTGATCTATGTCTATCCTAATTCCCAGAAGTCAATAGAAGTCCTTTGCTGAACGGAACTCCGAGCGACCCAGACTTATTAATAGTTAAGGAGGTTCTTTCATCTCCTCTGACATTACATCACATTAATTTTCTGATAAGGGATAAATTAAATATTTTGTTTTTTACATGCTCAGGAACGTAATTAATTAAATACAATAGTTAAGTGCTATTAAATACGTCAAAGTGAGCGTTTATATATAATACGTCAATGCCCAAAGTGTTTTATAATGTATTTCAATTTTTGTTCCAGCGGTTGGAAGAAGCATCCTGTTGCATGTACTAGGGGCTCTCGTATCTCATCATCCGAACACATGTTATTTCTCTATATAGAATCCTATACCGACCATGCCACATAACGCTGCTTTTTTGTATCTTGACCTAGTTTCATATGCTGATTTCTATTGGCACATGCACCTATAGTCGCCGGGACTCCAGCCTTTCAGCGACATTCTGCCACACAACAGTCACGTGTAGGCCTATTACGTAGACCCAGATAACCCGATAAAGGTTTCTAATGTGCCGAGGTTAATACATCCATGTCTTAACTTTGGCTCGCGCAGATGTCCTATCTCGGAGGCAACACAAAGTCGATATCTACGTGATGCCTGTATTGCGTCATGTGTTAGTACTAGTTCTGTCTTCGCATTATGTGTTGTAAGTGTCGTCGGGGCGATTTCCCCAACCCATTGGGCTGTCACACCGTCATAAATCGCCAGTTGTTAAACCCCAAACCAATCAAACAAAGAATTACCAAAAAGGGCAGGCCACATGTTATGCGTCACTTTCCAGAGTGTTTTATAAAGTGAATTTCAATATTTTGTGTGTCCTAGGTTTCTCTTTAAAGCTGAACAGATCGCACGATTTCCAGTGTTGTCGGTCACAGGACATTTCAGTGGAAATATATATTTCCTTGGGGAAGGAACACCGTTGTTATTCAAGTATGATTACTGACCTGTTTCTATAGACTTCTTTATATATCGACAAGAGCCTTGTTTCCAACCCTTTCCAATTTCGCCGAGAGAAGACCATTTTCATTAAGCATTTCCATTGGATAGTTTTGAATATTTTTTTTAATAAAACGCTCCAAAAACATCGATTGATTGATCGGTGTTTTCGCCGCGGTCAAGGGCGTGTCACTTATTATACGGTGGTGGATTCCAACAATAATTGACACCAGCACAACCATAAAATGTAAAGTTTGTTTCATAAAGTTTGAAAGCTTACCTTTCTCTGGTGTAAAGTAAAGACAACAGTGCTACACTCGAAACAAACTGTACAGACATCGCTTCGAATATACTAGACTAAAGCCCGCAGTACACGAACGATTCCGAGTCGGCGACTAAAGATCTTAAGGAAATAGCTCCTTGTACGGTAAGCGACTTGATATTCGTCGCCGACTGTGGTATATGAAATTCAACCTTAAGCGGTGTCATGCAATCGGAGACAGTCACATGATTTAAAGGAAAAAACTTGTCGCACGCAACCAGTTCGGTGTCCATCGCCTGCACCGTATAATGATCAAAATTAAAGCTAAAATTTCTCCCCAATATTTCATGGAAGCAAAAAAAAACAAAAACAGAAAAAAAAGGTTGAAAAACCCATTGTCACTCTTTTAGTCCGCTGCTTTAGAAGAACAACCTACAGTCACGAAGCAGTCGTCGACTGAGAATCGCTACTGTGCGTAAAGGCTGGCTTAGAGTTTGTATTTACTCAATGTTTGTGGAGTGATAGCAAGTTAATAAAATGCCAGAATTGCGTCCCCCTACTGTTGATTTGATTATGAGTTGACGCAATACTTAAATTTATTATACTCCGTTAAGGAGTCGTTTTGCATTTAATTATTAGTGTTTAACACCATGTTCAAAGAGATATTTCACTTATATGACGGATCTATTCCTCGAAGAGTAAAAATTCAACTGCAATGGGAAGAGTTCTATATCAAAAACAATGCTTCGTGATACTTAAGTTTGGTTTCTCCGTAAAAAAATATCGTGGTTTTGGTTGTCATCTATATCAGCTTGAAGATTGTTCCTCTTTCAATGATTATTAGCGTGCAGCTATTTAAGTATGCCTGATAGCTCCTTATTATCGGGCATTGTCCTGCCGCGCAAGCGGACCGCTGGGAGGGAGCTTCCTGTTACTCTCGTCCTTTCGTAGCTAGGGTCAACAAGCGGCTGATCTCTTTTGAGATGCCTTTGTGGTGCGCCTTGTCCTGTCCTTGGTGGTGGTCAGTTGCAGGGGAGCCACTTTCGCCGATATTATTTTCTTTGTTTGTAAATGACTTGAAAATGCACTTAGTAAATCTGAATAGTGCTCTGTAGAAATCGGTTTACTAAACATTTTCCTGTTGATGTACGCAGACGATTCTGTCTTGATATCTGAGACTGAAGAGGGCTTAGAAAACATGCTAGACAATGTAAGTAAGTACTGTGAAGACTGGAAGCTAACTATAAATTTAGAAAACACCAAAAAAGTATTTTATTTTTTCGAGGGATGGGGGGGAACGATGGTCAAATAGATGGTCGATAAATGGGTTACGGTTGAAGTGGTTGGCCGCTTTATATACCTCGGAATAACGCTAAACTTTAACGGAAAGTTTCGTATAACACAAAAGCAACTAACAAATCAAGGTAGAAAAGCTTTTTTTGTTTACAGTCAAAATTAAGAGTATCATTGAATATTGAAACACAGCTTTATATATTAGATACATATGTCACTAGTATTATAAACTATAATCCTGTAGTTCCACTGAAGAGTTTAACATAATACACAAGTAGTGTTCTTCCGAAAAATGAAGTTATGGCTTTTCGGAATAACACTACTTTTGTATTATTATAAACTATTGTTCAGAAGTCTGAGTTTTTTACTGTGCGAAAGACATTGAAAACTTACATATATCATTTTGTAAAAAGATCTTAGGTGTAGGGAAAACACTGTAAATAATGTGGTGTTTAGTGAATTGGGTCGTTACCCATTGATCATCTCCAGAAAAGTCGGAGCAGTAAAATACTGGCTTAAACCCATTAAAACGGAAAATATTTTATAGTAAAATTAATGTTTTTTCGCTGACACTGATATATATATATATGTTTGTCAGCTCAAGTAGGCTAGTTATCATACATACAAACACCGTTTAACTTCTCCCGACACTGATCGATAACCTGATTGTTGTTCCTGATAACCGGAAGTGTGAAGATTTCTGGTTTAAAAAAACTGGTCGAAGCGGGAACTAATGCGGGAGCCATGTTTATTGAGAGGACAGTCAGCCTGCGTTCACACAGATGTCAACTATTGCCGGATCTCTGATCGAAATTTTGATCGTAAATTTCCGGGCTCGATCACCGGATGTGTGCACATCTTAGGTTCAAGCCACCTGTCGAACCGGGAACTGATGGAAGGTAAGAATGTTTGGTGAGAGAACAGACAGTCTGTGGTAACACTGATATCGTCTCTAGAGCTCATATGGCTATGTGTAGCCGATAGCGAGGACTGATGAAAGCGTGAAGGTCGATGCCATGTTTTGTGCTGCATTAATAGTTGGCTCTTGTCTCATAAATAAAGTGACTATGATTTATTTCCGCACTCGAAATTATATTGAGAGCGAAAATCATTAAAACATTTGAAATTGACCAATACTTAATTTCTTGGTTTGACATCGACGCAGAGTGTCCTATGGGCCCGGTACTGTTGTAAATATTTAATCAGCTCAAAGCATTCTTTATTGATCGATGCTATTGGACCTTTACCAGCTTTCCGTTCACCTTGGACAAAATACGACTGATGTATCGGACATTATAAACATATCAAGGAAATACAGTAATCTTACCAAGGGGCATGTACCAGAAATTATGAACAACAAAACTATAAAACTAAACGCCATCGATCACGATGCTATGATATATGTCTGTGCATGTGCCTTCTTTATTATATAGTGCCTAGTTTCAATTCCTTTAGATAACGCTGAACTAACGTCGAGACTTAAATGAATAGCTGCCATAATTATACAGATTGTATAGAATAGACATATCTCAAAAGATGTCGATATAAACTGTGCCATATTGACAAATGTTTTCAGTAAACCACTAACGATAATCAGTACTATGACTCGAACACAATTTATTCAGAAATATCCAATCCCATCCACAGTCGACGACAATGAAGAATATTTGAAAAAGAAAAATTAAGTTGAATTCATTGTCTGGAATTTTTGGTGATAACTTGTAATGTATAAACAATAATAATACAATTTTAACTCAAGGGGTTATATGGACTTGACACTTACAAAACAAATGCTTGTACTATATATTAACTTTTTGTCACAAAATTTCTTCATTCAGGGCCCGCGGCCGTGGCTTAGGGGTAGCGAGTGCGCTTACTAATCCTTCTTCGATGTACCGTTCACCGGATCGAATCCGCCTGTCGACCATCAGGTATACGAGTGAGTCACACGTTGTGGCTCCGGCAAACGCGGGGGTGGTTTTTACAAGGTTTCCTCCCGGTTTCCACCGTAATAAGGCAAGGTGCAGTGTGAAGTGGACAATCCGTCGTCATATAAATGAAATACCCTTGAGTACGACGTTAAACCCCAATCAAACAAACAAACAAATTTTCATTCAGGATTATTTCTGAATATTTAATAAGCTTAAAGCGATGGTCCGGGCTGCAATAACCCCTATATCCCTTGACTAAGGCTGTTTGATGCTTTAGTATGGATAGTATGGATGGAAGCGGGATTTAAATTATATCCTGACACCCCAAACCCTACATGGAATTAAAACCCATCCTTTCGATTCGGTTTGTTTCTCTTTGTGACGTTGAGTGCCAGGAGTGTTATTATCTTTAATAGTTATTAAGAAATAAATTGCAAAAAAGCTGAAGTACCGTGGTATTTGGCGTAAAACGATAATCGATCCATCAATCAATCAACCAAACTGCACTCGGGCGTTTGTGAGATTTTGAGTCAGCAGTATAAAGCTTTAAGTTGACAAGACTATTTACCCTCACAACTCGACCCCACACTGAAATCAAAGCAAACCCAAACAACATTGCCCCAACAATTGGTAATTCGGCATGAAAAATATAGCACTAAAGGAACCGTAAATCATGGCTCTGGTGAAACCATATCAAAGAACCGTTTGCGCCCCGTTTGTGTTCCATATAGAACCATCCTCTTTTCTAAAGGACCCTCAAAGAACCATTATTTCTAAGACCTTATCCACCAACTGCTCAACGCACCATAATCTGATATCTTATAAAAACTTCGTGAAATAGAACTACCACTGTGAGCCTACATAGCTTGTCTGGGCTACTCGCTTTTTACCGTTGTGATGTGGACAGAATAAGTCAGACTTTGACTGACTTGCATTTATTTTTAGTTCCACGTTTCCGTTTTCTGGCAAAATTTTCCCAAAGAAGTACGTGTGTGTGGTCACCTTCGGTTGTCTAAAGTAGGTCTTCTTTGACCTATATTCTGTAAGGCTACTGATCTGTATTCATTGAAATTCTATGTATTCCTTTTGGTGGCATCTTTGTGGAGTTCAAATTACAAGTGATGCGGGGGAGAGTTAATTCTATGTGGTGGCGATTTGATGGCTGCTATAGCAAATCATGCACTACCCAGATTTCATTTAACTTACTCCTTTTTATAGAAGATCGGTTGACTGCTTGCTGTAGGTGACCCGCATTTACTGCTGGCGATTTGGTGACTGGCTATAAGGCTCGTGGGTTCGATTCCCGGAAAACCTGTACGTGTTCTGAACTAGAATGAGTTCAAACTACTAAAGAGAATGTTATCCCTCCCCCCGGCAAAAAACGAAATGAATACATGTTTAGTATGAATTATCCCGGAATTTCCAGTTTAACACAAGTGTATATTATTTTTGTATCACCATAATTGGCAGGTGATTAATGGTGCGCTTTGTGGCGCAGCCATAATTTTGTCATTGACCAAAGAGAAAGCTCCGTACCCAGATGGGACGTGGTATGAAAGTACGCTTTTCAAGGCCCTATCGGCTTGATCTAGGGGTTTTGTCCCGGGAATTAGGCCAGGTTTGGGGGAACCGGAATCTTACCATCTTAATCAATGAAACACAAATCAAACATGACAGAGCCAATGGCGAAGCTGTCCGGCTAACCACACTAGAACAGCGGGCGCTGTCAGTTAAATGACTTCATTTAATTTATCTCGTATTCAACGGAAACTCGTGGTTTAAGCATAGGTGACAAACGAAAAGGACAATTATGTCTCAGAAGCAACCCATAACCAAGTTCTAACAATTTTGTTGAACAATAAAAAAGTATGAAAATGTTAAATTTGCGAACTACTTATTCTGTCCAAAGCATCAATTATTTTTCATAAAGAATATAGTTCCGGATCACCTATTTTTGTTAAAAAAATTATGGTTTAGGTGTATCTGCGAGAATGTCACGTGGTCATTTTTGAAAATCAGCATTTGAAATTTGAACAATGTGTAGCAAATGATAGTTGTCCTCTTTCCTCGTCATGTGGTAAGTTTGTACTGTATTCTTAGTTGTTTTAAATAGTATATGAGCTTAAATCCTTTATCAGTTTTGTTCTTGTTTTCGCACAACGTTCATGTCACACAACGGTTTACTAGGACCGTTCTTTCGTATAGATCGACCAGAGTTTTTCCTTCAAGGAAGGAATTTCCGAGATTATTCGCTATTGAAATACAGACAATTTAACCGTTGTCGGTATTTCTGACACAACTAACAAACTAACTAACTAACTTGGTATCTAGTAAGCTTCCTTGGTTTCGTTCTTACTTGTTTGGGTGCTTTAGCAAGTCATTTAAAGTAAACAAATGTTGGATGAACCGTATTATCTGTTAAAGGTTAATTAGTTTCTGCGAAAACGGAAGAATCGTTTAACACTGGAATTGGAATATCATTAAAAATGCTCGCACGACTAATGGAAAGGAAAACTCCACAGTGTTATATTCTCTATTTTATACACCCATCTTGAGTTTCGAGGTATTTTGTATACATCGTGTTTAGCCTTGCATACATGTGAAACTGGTTGGTTGAAGAAAGTAAATCAACGTATCGTTCGTCGTTTGAGCGAAATCTCTGCAAAGAGTTTTCCAAGACCAGACTGGACACTATTCGTGAGTGATACCAACACTCCAATCTGTTCGTGTATGACATTTATTCCGGTAATATAAGCATACATTGAATAGACCTGTTAACAAATGAGCGAGCTTCAGGACATACATAGCTAAATGAAATTTACTCTAGAATTTTCCTACTGGTTGTATCTTATAGAAACCTTTTGAACAGATTTACACCTTGAGCAAGATTTAGTAAGTTAATGGATGAATTTGAGTTCATTGATTGATTGATTGGTGTTTTATGCCGTGCTTAAGGGTATTTCACCTATATTACGTCAGTGTATTCAAATAATAATTGACACTAGCACAACCCTAAAATGTGAGGTGATTAGATACTGTTGGAAAGTTAATCTTCCTCCAGTCTGTATTGCGTCCTGTTTTTGTCCTGTATTTGTCCCGTCTTTTCTTGGTTTGTTGCCAGTGTGTCGAGGGTGGTTTCCTTCATCCATTGGGCTGGCACGTTGTCATATAAGTGAAATACCCTTGAGTACGACGTAAAACCCCAATCAAACAAACCAGTGCTAAGTAGACACCATTTCTACACTCCCGCCCATCCCCCAAACAAGCTACCCAGAGGGTGAAGGTGGATGTGGTATGGTTGACGACAGGATGTAATGTGGACAGAATTTGTTAGACTTGGACTGATTTGTATATATGTATTCAGCTTCCGGTGCTGACGGTGTCTTACCTATATATATTGAAGTGTTTGGTCATCGCCAGTCGTCTAAGTGTTTCTTTATGTAATGACCTTTACATGTGTCTTTGTATGGTGAGCTATTTATAAGACGTCCAACATACGCCATAATTCTACAACATTTTGCCTAGCCCAGCATTAACAAACTAATAACCAATCAACCCGTCTTGATATTAAGACCAAATCATACGCTATAAATTTTTAATCTTCTCTTCCCTCAATGCATGCATCACGCAGAAAACAAGAACCCACTCGAGATATTTCACTTAAGTAAACTCAGTTTAATGGTACACGAAAGAGAGCTTCAACTGAAGCCCTGGTTATCAATAATGGGGCTTTGCACACACTCTTGTTAACCCGAGCAAGCATTAACCTGAAAACGAATACTTGTCGGTGTTCTCACAACTAAAACAAATAATTTCGTTTTTTATTGTTCAGCTGAAGAACAATGATTCGAGAATAATCGCAGTATCTCCTTTCGACATAAGCAAAAAATGCGTAAACCAGATATGAAGTCAACATAATTTACAGCATAAACTTTTCCCCTCAAATTGCGACACGTTGGAGGCCAGTTGATCAAAAGACGATTAGCCGCTAACACCATATTTATTCACTTATACCGGGTTAGAGATATGCCTTCAACGTGACGTCACGTCATCTAATAGCAGATTAAATATAATTGCACTTTGAGCAACCGGCCCCTGGTGAACCTTTTCAGTGTTTTATTTAGTCGAAGATTCGCAATTCCTCGGTGAAACTTTTTGGACCCGAAGATGGACCAGTCCGAACACTCTGCAGTTGTCAGCAATTCTCTCTTCCGACGGTTGATTGATTGTTCAGGGTAAACATAATTTTGTTGCAATTTGGAAAAATTTATTCCGCGGTGCTATAAGTCAGTTGTGACTGAATTTGTTTGTCCTTCAATGGAATGCTATCTCATAAGTATTTGGTTCATTCAACAATGTTGCGACATAATTCTTTATTTCTCACGGCAGTTTCGATACCCAAGACGCACGGCCCGTCAATATATATATCTACATCATAGTGACAATCAGGAATCACACAAAAACGTATTTTGGTTCAGTTAAAAGTCGAAACGAGAACTTGACAGCGTCAATGACGGGTCTGTCCGTGAACCCACCAGAGCAGTGTGACACCGTTAGTTGTGGGGCTTCATCATATGTTTTTTTAAAATGAAGTTTGATGTTTATCTGTTTGTCAGGGATCAAATGTATGGTCCTACTGCATCCTAAGCGAAAGATTTAATTATGTGTAACAACTTATCCTCCCCACTTTTTCAGAGTTGGACACGACTGACAAACATACGCTGTGGGACGTAACAGTTTCCCTCGTGTGTGCGCTTCTGTGAAGTGTTCTTTATTATGCTATTGTTTAAGTCTCATGTTAAACATAAGGAAGCAAGAGATGATAATATGCCCGAGGCGGATATCATAAGACAAAAGAATATACAGTGCTTTCGTTATTTTAGGGTAACACTTTCTAAGTTTGAACAGATTCTATTTCAGAAAATTTTGCAGGTTGAGACCCGTCCGGGAATCGAACCCACGATCCTCAGAGTTAGGCACCGAATAGCCAGCAGTAAATGCAGGCCACCTATAGACCACTCAGCCACCCGGCCTTCTACAAAAATAGATGGTTAGTCAGCTTTCTGAACTAGTATACTAACATGTACTATATTGGATACGGTTTCTTCAGCCATCGTGATTGTCTCAGGAAAGCATACTTAGTATTGATAAATGAATCTGTAGCTCTGCCAACCAGTGATTCCAAGTTAGATGTTTTGGGGGCATTAGTTAGTATACGGGTATACTGGTTTACACAACGTTTACTTCAGTTGAAGTAGTTTTGACAAGGTTATCCGTGATTATTTGTACAAATTATGGTATCTGTACAAATTAAGTTACCAATTTTTACAGATACCAGGCCTATTGCATATGGAATGAATACCGAAGGTTCGTGTGTGGTGTTACGACAACAGTGACGTCACTTTACTTTATCACTTACGCCGAGGTACATCTTCCCGAGGCAAGGCGGAAAAGAGGAACGTCGCATTAAAATTTCCTTTGCCACCTTGCCTTCGTAGACGGAAAACCGGAGTTAGCTAGAGTCTACAACAGCTACTTTCAGATGAACTTCATCACCCCACCCAATCAGATTGGAGCTTCCATTTGAATGAAAAAGCCGGTCTAACTAAAGGATAACAACTAGGCTATACATGTCATTTACAAGTACGATCTTATAGTCCCATTAACGACTCCTGACATCATCCCATACACGTTAATTGACTGGTGCCACGTTTGTTTGTTGTAGACTTTGATGTGTAAACGACTTCCTGATTGGCTGCTTGTTTCTACAATAGTCCATTCAAATTTTCCATACGGTTTTACCGCGAATTGCGGAAAGGGTAAACTGTGAAAGTACTGCCTACATTCAACACAGTAATCTGTTAGCTTTATTTAATAGCTACTCTTAGACACTGGAAGTCATCGGTCTAAAACTGTATTCATTGAAAACTTCGGATTCCTTGGTCTATTTAACAGCTTGACAGTAACAAATTAATGATCGCCCGGTATTTCCACAGATAATTTTTAAATGTGATGAGCCTCTAATGATGTAAAAAATTATTTGCCGTATAAAAAAGTCCTTTATTCTTTGAAACGCTCGCGAGTCATAGTCGAAGTGCTTTCTAAAATTATTTTTGTTATATCCCCATGTCATTAAGGTGTATTTAGGACAAACACAAAACAAATGTGATTGATTATTTTCTATTACATAATATGGAGGAAAGTCTTAATTCTGTCTGTCTTACTTAGTATCAAGGCCATGCATTTGTGTAGGCCTTGTCGTACGCAATCGATACTGCTCCCATTAAACCTATTTATGCGCACAATTCTATGGTCTGGTCAAGTAATAACCCTGTTAACAGGACAGTGAGGACTTCCCTCACAGTCATGCGGTGGGTCATCCCGCATACATACCGAATAAGCGGTGCGCCGAGTTCCGTACAGTTAGCTCATGCTGATAATATCCCATTTATCCCCACACTTTACCATACAGGCTTCATGAGGCACTTAAACGAGATAATCCGCTCCGGTCCGTCGCTAAGCTCGAAATCGGCCATGACTTCGCTGTGGTGTATTCACGGGCATGCGTGTTTCACACGCTGTCCGAATTCGTACATTTACGCAATCGGCACTCGTACGATATGATTCGGTCATCGGAGCTACATTATTATTAAATTACTTACAGAGGACAACATTTGTATTATTTACAACAAGTCATACATGTACAT
>JAQQZZ010153282.1:0-12460 GCA_030265115.1 Mopalia vespertina | reverse complement strand
TACAGGACTGTTCTCATGTCTTTCACCCTATCAACATACCATAGATTCTCGAATATTGGTATCTGAAGCTACATGTAAGACGGTTCTCATGTCTTTCACCATATCAACGTACCATAGATTCTGGAATATTGGTTTTTAAAGCTACATACAGGACTGTTCTCATGTCTTTCACCCTATCAACATACCATAGATTCTCGAATATTGGTATCTGAAGCTACATGTAGGACTGTTCTCATGTCTTTCACCTTATCAACATACCATAGATTCAGGAATATTGGTTTTTAAAGCTACATGTAGGACTGTTCTCATGTCTTTCACCTTATCAATGTACCATAGATTCTGGAATATTGGTTTCTAAAGCTACAGTACATACAGGACTCTTTGTCATGTCTTTCACCCTATCAACATACCATAGATTCTGGAATATTGGTATCTGAAGCTACATGTAAGACGGTTCTCATGTCTTTCACCATATCAACTTACCCTAGATTCTGGAATATTGGTATCTGAAGCTAGGACCGTTCTCAAGTCTTTAACTGTGTCATGTATGTTACACTGGAGTCCTATCTTCACCTGCTTAGGTCGGGCATCTGCATACACAATAATCACAAAAACTGGACGTAGCACCTTTTGTGGGAGGGGCAGGGACACACAAAGGTACGGATCAAATGTGTTACTCTGTCGATTACAGTTCAGACAAGTTAATGAGGACCTGTACAGAGCTTGAAACAAATCACACACAAAACTCTTGCTGTAGGCAGTCGCTTCCTCAGCCAAGTCTTTATCAAGTCGAGGAGACTGTGTCTGAAAGTAATAAAAAATGTTAACGGTTAAAATCAAACATTTCATTCTAACCTTTAAAGATTTATTTAAAGACATATTCAAGGGTATTTCACTTATAGGATCCGATGACTGCTTGAACCTCGCAAACCTAACAGTAAAACTTCCCTTTTAACACTCGAGCCAACAGGGTGCAGCAGTACAATGCGCAACCAACTAAAATACGGCGTTGTCGCAAATCCAAAAGACAAGAACTGAAACATAAATTTATTTTCAATCTAAGCAAAATCCTGTAAAATATCTTCATTGATAACTTTACTATGTTTCACTTTTACGTTTCATATTTCAGCTTCTTTATTATCTCACCCTCCATGTTTACAGGTTCAATCATTGAATAGATACATCCAACAAGACAAGCACCACCGATCCAAAACATGGTGCCATAATGCAATGAATACAAATTCACAGGGTAACACCGTCACAGTTCTCCAACTTGGCTGTTTTGTGTTTCAGCTCAGAAAGCACAAAAGGGCCGACTGTGAGCAGTTACATGTGCTACTGTAATCAAAATCAAATACCTTCCACAATCATAAAATGAATTACAAATTAGGCAAGTGAAAAAGGCGTTTTATTAAATGTATGCTTTATTTATATGCAAATGTTAATTGTGTCTTATTTTTCTCTGTAAAGGTGGGAAGGTCTGGTGGACCAATTAATAGAGCTTTTATTAGTATTATTATCAATAAAATATTGTCTTTCGAACAGGATAACAGATGATTGGAAAGCCTTAAGGTATTTTTTTTTTCTCGTAAAAATGACATGGGTGGGGCACAATTTGGGATCAAGACATCCTGTTCTCAATTCTGTATTAAATCCTGTTTCTAAAATAGTAATACAACATGTACAACCAATATACAACTACTCAGTGGATATCTAGGTCAACTGATCAAGTCATGTGACTGGTAGCAATGCGTAACCCAGATAAACACCATTTCAAAAACAGCACCAGACAATTTCAAAACAAGATAACAGTATACTGTATTGAAAAATAACAAAACAAATATACCTGTACCTCAAGCTCAATATCTGTTCACAATCACTGTAACAAGTTTGGGCCAGTTTTAAACTGCTACAGTTCACAATGGTTCATATATATAATAATAAGTCTGCTGTATTCTGTCAGCCCACCCTAGGGTGTCAGCCACTTCTACGACATCTTGAATGATACTGATAGCTTCAACAACAATTTCAGCCCGCAGTCGTGGCTAAGTGGTAGCGTGTGCGCTTACTAATCCTTCTTCAATTTACCGTTCACAGGATCGAGTCCGTCTGTCGAACATCAGGTATATGAGTGAGTCACATGATCTGGCTTCGGCAATTGCAGGGGTGGTTTTACGAGGTTTCCTCCAGATTTTCCACCGTAATTAGGCAAGGAGTTAAGTGGACAATCCGTCGTCATATAAGTGAACTACCCAAGTTGAGTACGACGTTCAACCCCAATCAAACAAACAATCAACAACAATTTCTTTTTTCCAATAAAATTCAATAGTATCCTGTTAAGTCTTAATGATAACTTAGCAATGAAGTTAACTGTTGCTCAAAGCTTTTCTATTAAGTAACATAACAAATATATCCGAAACACATCAGTGAAATACGCTGCCATGCATGTACATGTACATGGAAGTATATGTTTTGTGAAATGCGAAACGGATATAAGCTTTATATCTGCAACTCTGCATCCAAACTGTTTTTTGATGTAAGCTCCCCTTTGCCATAATAAATAAGTTATTATTTTCTAAAGCTGTGAGAGCCAGCACCAATATTCAACCTTATGGGTGACTATTGCCTCTCATTTGGCTATTGTAATATTGCCATGGTCCATGTGCAGTACCCTTTACTAGATTCCAATAATTAAGATAATAAAGTGATACTCTTGCGAAAAGGTACTTTTGTCCAAATTAAGCACAGAATATCAAATTTCAAATATAATAATGCAAAAGATTATCACATATAATGTCAGTAAGTGGCAATTACCTGGAGGCAAAGTTAACAGTATTTTTTTAACTTTAATGTTACCTAATACATAGTTTTACAACATCTAACCAGTCAGCCAATAATTTTAGTCACAAAATAACATCAACACACCTGTTGTGAACTACAGTGTAGAAGCTATGCTGTCAGCTGTAACAGCTAATGTACATGTAAGCTAGATGAAAGATTAAAACCAAAGCCATCTGTTACCTGTTGCCTTCTGTTCTAAAACCTGTCACTCAATTAAATGTGACTTATGATTTGTATTCCTTATTGTTGATTTATCTGCTGCCAAGAAGTTTCATTTAATCAGTAGCTGAAGACGTTGATAAATGGTAACTGGACTTTATAATACAGAGATTTAATAAAATACTTTATTGAATAATCATTCTTTAATCATTTTAATTCAACCACGTGTCGTAGTACATTGATTGAGTAGAGTATAAGACATGTGACATTAGTGAATGAAATTTACATGTACACAATTCCTTGATTTGATTGTCCCGATCGTACATGCCCTGTGATTGGCCACAAGGACACAACATAATCAATAACAAGGCTGTTTACACATACAAACAATTTACCATCAACATTTGTAATACAACTCTAAAAAAAAACCTGTTCTATGTCAAAAAGAGCCAACTCTTCTTTCTAAACACCTCTGTACTCTGTAATGTAACTTCTTTCATTTATTCCCATATACCTGTCCATTATGACAAAGAGAACCACTGTTTCAGCCAATAAAACTATGTAAGGACAATGCATATATTGTTATCTTCAGTAACATCGTGTAAATTTATATTAGAATACTAGCCTAGCAGGATTAACTGACAAACATACTCAATATAAATGCATGATACAGTCTGCTAATATCAGTGTGTCCATGGTGTATTTGTGATCAGACCAGTGTCCAGCATATAGAGCTCAGTGGTTTGGATCAATGGTTACAACTGAGACATACTGTCACTTTGAATGAGTGGGAGGCCACTCACAATGCTTTAAGTATACTATCAATACAGACAGCTACACACAAATCTGGTCTTCATTATAGAATAAAAAGTCCCAAACTTAATTTCTCAGGTGGTGCAAATCATATCTTAACATCAAATCTACATGAAAAATAGTACATGTACGAAAAAGAAACTACTGGCCACCTCAATATAAAAAAAACAATGGGAGACTCGAGACAAACACAGGATGAGTTTCAATAAAAACTCCATAGCTGATATTCCCTGATAAATATTCAATATTTCTCTTTTCAACTATAAATATTCAATATTTTATCCAAATTCAATTTTAATCATAGGGTTTATTTAAAAATCAAAGGTTTTTTTTTTACTTCAAAGCACCGTAAAATCATAATTATATTAAATTTTGGTAAATCAAAAATTCTATTTTAAGTAAAGTGTACTCAAGAAACTGATTTTTATCAAACCGAGACTAGTCCACGGTTTAACATGATAGTACGTGCAAATTGACTTTGTTTTGGTCCTTAACTCTCTAGCAATAGAAAGCTGTCTGAAACACTTTTTTGATTTAAGGTAACTGCGGAGTTTTTGTAGTGTTTTACACATTCATGTTCTTCTGATGAGATGAAGACACAAAACTTCATTATTGATGTTGGTTGATCACAATCAATTTTAAGTGAAGAGCTGTTGACAAAAATGTAAACTATTTACATCCTTTTCTGCAGGAAATGTACATGTACTGTATATATCCTTAGTGAGTTTTTCATTTATTACCTTCAACAAGGACTGTATAGAACACACAGTCACTATCTGTCAAATCAAACTAGTATACACTCCTGGCTATTAATGTGTCAAATTTCTCACGAAAGGCACAAATAAAAGCCCATTCATTATTTTCACAATTTCTCCTCAAGACATGGGATTTCACTGAAACTATGGTTATATGGTATCATGGTTTTCCAGGGGTCTTTGGTATACAGGTTAAAATACATACATGTTCATTTATACATTGACTGGTCTTGATATAATTATTTAGGTGGCTGCATGTTATGATGTAGATATATACCTGTACAACTTAAGTATTTCCTTATTAGTCAACCTGTCCACAAGCAGGAAGTGTATGCATCAACTACATGTACAACGAGACTTAATAATTTATACTATTATATAGGACATCATGTGTTGAACAAACTATAATGTCGTTGAATGTGGTGCTACAGGCATACAGTTACAATGTACATGTATCTGTTAACCTCATCATCTCACAAATCAATATATAGTACATACATCATTTTATTAAGTTACCTCAATGGTGAACATCTAGTGATACAAACAGTAAGAAACTGCTGAAGATTTTGTTTGCTTTACAACCACTTTATACTAGTGTTTACAGCTAACTTATGGCCATACACACAGAACTGGAGATAAATGGGTCATGATATCAATAGGTATTTGGTTAACAAATAAACATGACTTAAATACTGTTTGTCACTTAAATGTACACTACATGTAAGTTTATGGCAGCATTAAGATCAAAATGAAGATCTAATACACTGTAAAACACCTTCTGTGGGCAACTTTCAGGCTCTGCTTAAAGTCTCCTTTTAGAAAAACCATTAGTTCCACTGAAGAGCTTAACATAATACACAAGTAGTGTAATTCCGAAAAAAGGTTACTTCATTTTGACTCAATATTTCAGCATTTATTATGCCATCATCATGCCATCATCAGGAGATAAATGCTGAAATATTGAGTCAAAATAAAGTTATCGTTTTTCGGAATTAAACTACTTTTGTATTATGTCTCCTTTTAGCTATACAGAGATTGTACGTGTAACAGGTGTCCCATCATTTGTTCCATATTTGTTTTCAAGCTCAGTCAGGTATCATAAATACTGGTTCATGTCTGATATGCTGTAACTTACCAGGATAACAACTGTGTGTATTGCACTGTACATGTATGTATTTGTAAAGCTTCAATATTAACAAACCACTGGATGTGAGCTGGGTAATCTTATTTACATTTAAATAAACAATACCAAGATGGTTTGAGGAAAATTTCATGAAGCCCTCTGAAAATCTAAATTGTTATTTATATAAAACATAAAAGCCTATAACAGAAATGAAAATAGATGAGGGGGGTCAGTTAGGAGATAAAGCAGATAATTTGGTTTATCTGTATGTTTGAATTTAAAGTCATATTCAAGGGCTTGGATATATCTCATCTGGCATATTGCTTATATGCCTTGGCATTGCTGATACTGGTGAGGAAGAAAAACAGGAAAAAAGAACCAACCATGTATTGTAAAAATAAAAAAATTCTGACTGAAAAATTCACTTTTATCCCTAAGTTCAAGGGATGAACTAGAATCCATCACACATGCAGTTTACCTGAGAGGGTCAGCAATGTACAGTTGCTTGACCCATGGTGAGGTTGAGAGTTCTAATGGTAAAAACAGCTTTATATGAAAGCCTCCACCACTGCAGGCAATAGGGGAGAGCCACGACTAGATGATATAACTACCACGTTTGTGAAGAAAGATGTCAGTCCCACCTCTTAAATTAACTAATTAACGGATATGCTTACTCGAATGCAAGTGCAATACACATGTTTGTGTTTGAAAATATGCAATAAAAATAATAAGTTTAGGTCGAAAAACAGTTGTCTTTCCCTTTAATGGTTCATCTAGGTAGGTTGTTGACTATTTAAATACATATTATGGAAGCAAAGCTAATTTAAGTTATTTTAAAAAAATAATCGATTTATTTGTTTCTGCTTGGTTTTTATCACACTTATTTAACTGATGTGTGAGCTGACATCCAAGTATGAGTGAAGTAAACCACCCCACACACCACTGACAAAAAAACAATACAAACATGTTAAGGGTTCACAGCATCACATCAAAACATTAGTTTAATTATGAGGCTCGCAGCTCCACGCTTCCTCAATGGCATTCAAGAGAAATCCATTGAAGCTGTATCTAGCTCAGCCGCTCCGATACAAACTGACATTATAGAGGTATCAATAGTGATTAGAGCTGAGACTACAGGAGAGTGGAAGAGATACCTGACCAGGATGATCAACTACACATCAATCTGACACCATGTGGAGGATAGCTAGCTTCTCTGTCCTTTGGAGCTGATGATCAGTTGAAGATGTGTTTGTTTTCAGTTCAATCGCATCAATGATAATGATTCCTAGGTGAACCGTTACAGATAACCCTCCATTATTTCTCCACGAGAGACTCAGAGAAGCAAACAATATTGACATTCACAGAGAGAATCTTACACATGGATCAACATGATTTATTTCATCTCCTCTCATTGACAAAAAACATGGGCCAGAAAAGTCAACCATTTTTAGTTAAACTAAAACCTGCACCTCTTAACAATTAACAATAACAATGATATTATTATTATAATTTTTATCAAATTTCAAGCCTGGTCAGATAAACCAAAACAAAAATGTTTAATCTTAAATGAATAAATGTGAGACGTATGAGTTTAGAATAATACAGATCAATCCTGAATCATTTAAGAACACTTGCATGTCCAATGAACGTAGGAATAATCCAATGTTTTCCGGCTATGTGAATGTGTTGAGTTTTCCTCTCCTTCAAAGACAGGAGATTGATGGATGGATTTGGGGAAAGTGCTGCCAGGCTCTGTACCATCAGTTATCAGGCAGTTCAATTGGAGGAAGTTAACTACTCTCAGGGGATATCCACATTCCATTAACAACACTGCCTCACTCAGATAAAGCTTTCTCTACAAAGCTCACTCTGTCCATACAATCAACTACACACTGCTGCACACACACAGATAAACTTTATAAGCTTACATGTTACCTGACATACATTCTTACATGAATAAACACATTCTGTTTACCAACATAGAAAATAACATTGGAGTGATGTCATGTCATAAGAGTGCAATAAACTGCTTGTCAATACCCGACAACAAGCGTACAAGTAACAACTTCTGACATGGGATTTCTGATTATCTGGAATCTTTCCTTTTCGCAATACATGTAGTTAACCACCATCCAGGCCTCATAGTCAGCGCATGCCATTTATGGTTGTAACATCTTAGTTATGGGGATTACAATTCAGATATTAAGCTTAAGGAGATCTTAAAAGATTCTTTTATATAACACTATTTTAATTTTGGGGGGATAACATTCTCTGATATACACAAGTACATGTAGTGTTATTCCGAAAAACCATAACTTTTGACTCAATATTTCAGCATTTATTATGCCATCTGACATCAAGAGATATCCTGATGGTCGACAGATGGACTAGTTCCCTTGAACAGTAAATTGGAAGCGCACAAGCTACCGGTACCACTAAGCCATGGCCGTGGGTTCATTCAACAGTGGTAAAAAATGTTTTATATGCAACTGACTTTTGGAGTTGAAAGCACAGTCAATGAGTCATCTTAACTTGGCTTCATCCTATTCAAGTACATGTATTTCACTGTCAGCCATTTCTTCTTTGACGCAGGCCTGTGTTGTTGGGGAGAACGGACAGGAGGTTTCCCCATGGTTATGCAAACTTAATTTAGGAGGACCAAATTTTTTGCAGTCTTCGTCTAAATTTGCATTTTGCTACTGATGTTGACAAATTCTGTCATTCCATTTTCAATGAAGATTGTATTTTAATGAAATTTTACTTTATTTTTCAATAAGGCCCATTTATGTATTTAAAAAATCAGCAAACCAGGGGAAAATGCAAATGTTAGTTTATCTCACAAAATTTTAGAGGATCAATTTTAAGGTTCTGCCAGAAAAGATTATAGCACCGGCCTGTTGACATCAATGAAAAATAGTCAGCTGACAGCTATGCCTCTTCTTATTGGATAGAGCTCTGAAGGCCGTACAACATGGCACTCCTCTCGCGCAGTAAACAAAAGTGGGGGGAAAAATTGCATTGGAAAGAGAAAGTTTTTTCGAAGGTGTTCACAGATGGCTTGAACAGTCTTTCACTTACAATGACAAGTGCAA
Source organism: Mopalia vespertina (assembly GCA_030265115.1). NCBI lineage: Eukaryota > Metazoa > Mollusca > Polyplacophora > Chitonida > Mopaliidae > Mopalia > Mopalia vespertina. Next base: position 3,677 of record JAQQZZ010153282.1, on the reverse strand, counting down.
ACAGACTAAGGACAGGTGTCCCATTTAGGTTTCCCATCATCATGCAAGTTGTTTGTACATCAAAAAAATTGCAATCTTAATAATCCCGGCAAGTTGCTAAATTCTGTGTTTAGAAAATATGAATATTCAGCCTAAAATGAAAACGATGGACAGTATATGTACATAATATATGGTGCTGAAATAGTATTAATGACTTCACAGCAAAACAATTACATGTACAGCTTAATATCAGTAGTTAGAGCCAAGAGTTGTAATGTTTGACACAGTGAGGAGCTTAGCGGAAAACCAGCGCTGAATGACAAGATTAAATGTAAAATAGTGGAGGTTTCCCGGTTGGGAGGGAGAATCCTGTTACCCTCGTGCTGTCAGACCTAAGAGGCAACATGAAGTCAATCTGTTTGTGATGTTTTGTGTTACGTGACCAATGATTATCTTTGTTGCCAGTGGTGAACTAGGTCACACCAAAGCAAGGCTTCATATATAAACAAAGTGAAAGAGCATAACGTAAAATGGAAAAACTCCTAAAAAGAAATCCTCTAAAGGTAATGCCTATATGTACATATACAGGGGTTCATAGATGTCCAAATATTGAGTTTTTTACTGAACAAAATTCAGTTATTTTAGTGTCATATTGAATTGTTTAACTTTTCATTTTTTAACGCCGAACTATTTATTTTTATCATACTTAAATATTAGAAATGGAGTCTGAATTGCGTTTTTTAAAAATGATGCGTTAAAATGATGTCTCAAATTGAGTTTATTCTCCAGCTTAACTACCATTTAGGGTAGTTCAATTGGACGTCTATGAACCTCTGATATATATATACATGTAGACTATGTACTCATGTATTGGGCTGGTAGGCCATCATATGAGTGAAATATCCTTAAGTACAGCTTTGAACAAAGTACAGCATTTACAATGTAATCAAATGAATACATGTAAAGAGTGAGCTTACTTTCCAGCTTGGTACATCAAAACATGTAGGTCTACATTTTCAGATACATGTACGGATGTGAAAACTTGTAAAATATGAAAATAAGTTTTTAAGCCAGTATGCGAAACTCATCTTCTGTAGTGAAAAAAACAAAAGGGTGAATTTAATCAATCAATGAAAGTTGAAATGATATAAAGTCATGCTTTCATCGGCAGAGTTTCACGCATTCACAATGTATGCCAGAGATCGAAAGCTGCCTTGATCTGCAGGTAATAAAGAATTGTGTACTTGTTTAGACGTTCACATAGATCTGTAACTGGTCTGTCGAACCAGTAATTTTTCAAATATTGCCTAGATGGGTAAAATTCAACCAAGACATGGTAATTCAGACATTTAAACCCATTCAAACAGACAGTTAAATGTTTTTTATGACAACTACATGTGTATCCATTGGAGTTAAAAACCTGATGGTATTATAATTAATTGGTGTCCCTATGGCTAATTCAATTGTACTGTTTAGTGTTACCATAAAAATTAATTAACAAGGCATGCAAAGGGAAAATGTTACCTGTGGTACATTTACAATGGATACATCATATATGTATTCATAATGGCATATTTTTAAGTGTTTCAATTAGCCTAAAACAATCCTTAACTTATAAATAAGTGTTTCAATGGATACATACATTAAGGTGACGTTTTTTTTCTCTCTGTGCCTCAATGTGGAAAACCTCTTAGTGCTATGAAGTCAACATTGAAGCTCAGGTGAAGTGTAGCTAAGTAGTGTTCAATGTTAGCAGAAAAGAGGGAAGAATCTAAACCAGCACTGTTGATTTACACAACAAAGGTATGCATTGTATTAAAACACCATAAACAGTCTAACAGAAAACAGAGGGGAAAAAAATAGTTCAATAAATTGAGACTATGATAACCGGAGTTTATGAATGGTCAACATAATTCCTACCCAGTGTGCCCACACATGGTCAGTTTAAAAACAGCTGATGAAATAAACATACCAATTTATTACATTTATAGATGTAAACCAATACTGCCCTGTGCTGTTCATGGCTAGAACAGCCAGAACATTAGATGCGAATTCGTATCCAATAAACTATACAGTATATAGAGATACGAGGTATAGCCCTATATGAAAACTACAGAAATAAGACCTGCCTCTGAATACTAAATAATGTTGAATCCGTATGACCTAATTACCGCGGAAGACATTTTTGAACGAGTGTGGTACTGCTGATAAATGATAGATTTTGACATGACAGTGGACGTCGAGAGGTCGTTTTATGGGTCAGTCTAACACACAAGTGTCTAAGGAAGAAAACGAGATGGTTTATGACAGGGTCATTTCATGCAATTGTTATATATTTGAAGACAAAGTTCCGAACGATGGTATCGTTCGGCTATTTCTGGCGATTAGGAAGCTTCATGGAGCATAACATGGCAGTTGTGTGATAGAGCGTCGCTGAAAGGCCGGGTTCCTGCGATTTTGGATGTAAGCTGCCAATAGAAATCCAGCATTTCAGGCTTGGTCAGAATACAACTAAGCAGCGTTTTACAGCATGGTCTCTCTGTATGAGTCTATATATAGAGATATCATGTGTTAGGATGATGGGGTTGCATATGATCTTAAGTGTTTGCAAATTTGAAATTCTTTTAAATACGCTTCCACTGTATGTAACATACATGAAATAGTTTGATTTCAATAGTTTGCATATACGTAATTGAAGCTTCTATTTGTGTAGTAACATCTTTATATAAAGAAAACTTCATTACATATGGTACCACTAAACTTGGTTCGTTACACATCTGACTGGTTAGCCGTCCTTTTCGCGTCTAGATCATGTGATAATGATAAGTGGACATACAGCTTCATTATCCTCAGCTTAAAGGTCATTTTGAAAAAAATATACACTCACAATCCCGTTTAAAATGTTTTATTTTACTAAGGTTTGAAATGCTCATTCCTTCAAAGAGCAACGGTTATGGTGCTTGGCTATCACCATATTGTTGGAAAGCAATCCTGACGGCTTTTAGCAACTTTTTAAAAAAGATATATTTGAATAAATAATACATTTTTTTAAATGGAAGCCACACTACTGACAAAACTGAATAAAATGCACAATACCAGCCATGCTGTTTGTAATCCTATCCATTTTAATTATTGCAAACAGTAGAAACTCACAATTAAATATGAACATAACCTGTAAGTTGATTTGAATGTATGAAATCCTTTCATTGCATTGACTTAAAGCTATATTTAAAGTTTAAAGTAATCGTCTTTCCATCCATTGTCTTAACACTGGGGAACGGCATTACAAGTTTTCAGTTAATACTTGAATTGGCTTTCCAGTTATTGCGTTAACGATACATATATATGTTTATTGTAGAGAAAGACAATTTTACTTTTCTCCTCCGGGAATCGAACTCGGGTATAGCTAACACGACCAGCGCTCTAACCGACTGATCTACAGAGACTCACGACAGAACGGGTCTCTGGCTAGCAGGACCAGCGCTCTAACCGACTGATCTACACAGGTTTACTGTAGAAGGGCGCCGAACTCGGGTCTGGCTAACACGGCCAGCGCTCTAACCGACTGATCTACACAAGTTTACTGTAGAAGGGCGCCGAACTCGGGTATAGCTAACACGGCCAGCGCTCTAACCGACTGATCTACACAGGTTTACTGTAGAAGGGCGCCGAACTCGGGTCTGGCTAACACGGCCAGC
>JAQQZZ010153260.1:0-12461 GCA_030265115.1 Mopalia vespertina | reverse complement strand
CTTATTCACTGTAAATCACTTCCTTATCAATAACTACTAATTCACTGTATATCACTTCCTTATCAATAACTACTAATTCACTTTACATGTGTATATGGCTATACCAAAGTGATAAACAAATATTATACAAAATGTATTATTTTCTGCGTTTGATTATTTATCTGCTTGGTTGTTTATTTGTTCCCAAAACAACACAATGCGTGAAAAAATGACTTATTTTCTTTCTATAACTGTGTCTATCACAAGGTCTAAAATTTTGCTGTTCTTGGTTTTGTTTTGCTGTTTGTTTGGTTTTGTTTTTGTTTCTTTGTTTTGTTATATTTTTTTTTTGTTTTATCCTTTTTGGCGGAGGGGCGGGGGCTAATTCCTTTTCAAATGCTTTTGTCTTCATTTAAAAAGCCTTTTACTCTTCTGGAACCTATATCCGTATAAGATATCTCTTGATCGGGGGTCTTACAAATGGTTTGACATCTCCTGTCCCACTGATAACAAACATCAACAAAAATAACATTACATGAGAATGTTTTCCTTTTTAAAAGATACATACTGTCTTCTAGCTACTATTATATAAACACAAAAAAAGGATTATATATATTTGTTATCTCCGTACAACGTTTTCTTGTGGATCATATTGAATACTTATATGTGGACGCAAATAGTTTAGTTTCAGATTTAAACATTGACAACTTAATATGTATATATGTAGCCTTTGTATATGCAGAATACAACAATCGTGAATATAGTTTTTGATTCGTTATATTCTTCATTATGTATATTGTACGATTATCTATACGGATTAAAACAGCAATAAAGACACACAAAACCGATGCAACGACATTTGCGGCAATATATACTCGTCTTATAATTTACATATCAATACGTATAATACAAACACACAGCAATAAAACAAACAAAAGGTATACATTGTCATTCACCGCGAGATGTTAACATTGTGAGAACGGATACTGATGGTATACAGATGGGGTAAACTAAATAGACCTCTGGTAATTCCCAGGTTGATGTAGATAACGCTTTCCATCTTGGAAGAGCTGATGTATATGATGATGAATAGACCTTTTTGGAGGATTTTCAACAGACGTTCTTATCAGGTTTTGTCAGCCATCCCTATGTCTGAGAGGATTAACACCTACACAATACCCATGTCACATATTTTATAAATTTATAACGATAAATGCAAAGCCATACCTCAACAGGCTATAATTTGTGCTTTTAACATGCATATAAATAATAAACCTTATTTCAGTCATATATTTTGCAGTGGCTTTTCAATAAAAGAACATATTAGAAGTCTAGTGAAAGCAAGAAACGAACAATATAATAAAGATGTCGCGTTAATCAATGTTATGAAGTGTAATGATTCGCTTAATTTTTTTTATTTTATTTTTTGCGTTTCAAGGCTTAAAATTTTCATAGCATCCTGCGCAAGTGTTGACTATGAAACGCTTCAATAGCTACATTACACCTAAAACACCAGTGTAAGTCAGGTATGAAAACTGAGCAGGATTCTACTTCCGTGTAGAGAAGGGTATATAGAATTATCGTCAATATATTCATTTGATGAATGTATTAATATATGAGTATTTTAACATGCAATGAAAGCGCCTCGTTTAATACCGAAACAATTGAAGTTTGTACACAGTAGAAGCTATCAACTGTACGTGAATCCGATATAGTACCTACACTAGATAATAACATTTGCCACCAAAGAAGGCCAGCGTCCTCCAAGTAAAAAAAACTACCGCTTTATACGAAGTTGCAGCTAGTTTGAATTTTTATTGATGGCTAAAACACACAGATTATCCCCAAGAGAATTAAGTCTTTTCACCTTCCTTCACATAAAATCCTTTATCGGAGATGAATTATGCCATTGTGGCCGAAAAAGCTATCAGTGAAACGACTTTTTTGTAGCCTTTAAAGTGACGATCCACGAACTTGCTCTTAATCTTGCTCGTGTATGTAATAGGCCCTACACCTGTGTCGCTGGTCTTATACTTTTTTCCTTTGATTCGGGTTCAAGGCCACTCTTCAGGTAATTTGTGGCGTTGTGCCAGGCCAAAGTATACAGGACCCCACTAACGACAATCAGACAGCACAGAGTAATCACAAGACGCAATACAATGACGCCACAAACAGATCGGCCTCATGCTGCTCCTAAACTCGGCCAGCACCAAGGCAAGAGTAAGCTGGGTCCAACCGCCCACCTGCATGGTCTTATACAATTAAATACCACATATTCGCTCTTGAGAATAAATAATATATCTGCGTGATTGTAGTGATATAGTATTGATGAGGCGACACACAGATGTCTATGTTCTGTAAAAAATTCTGATCAACCAGATCGAATGCATTACAAAAAGTATTACTATATTGTTTACACGCTCCATTCTACATTTGCTCTCATATCCATCAACGACAGACCAACCTGATTTGGGGATAAAACTAGTGAGGTATACGTAGCTTGAACGTTTATCGATTATGAAGGGTAGGGAAAACCCGTATTTACACAACCTGAAGCCCGAATGAAAAATGATAGAATCATTTGCAAAATATCTAAGTAATTTTCATCAGGGCAAATTTGTAACTCTACTATACAAAAGACATGACCTCTAGTGTAGAGAGACTACACACACAACAAAAAAAAACATACAAACCTCCAAAGATGTACAAAACACGTTAAAACAAAGTGATTTTTTTACAATTATTCGAAAAGCTACTCGATGGAAGTTCTTGCGGCTTTAATAAAAATAGGATACATTATTTGGTGGATTTTACGTCTTCTATATTTTTAAAGTAGAGAAAGACAATTCCACTCGTCTCGGCTTTTATATGTAGTCATTTGTGTTGATTTGTCATGGAAAAAAATTCAATTAAATGAACATTCTTTTTTGGAATAGTAATAACTAACCGTCAGAAAGAGACGTCAAGCTTGCTATGCTTATTGTATGATTAATCGTCCCCAAGCAGGTTAGTTGGACTAGGATCGGGAAAGGCTATCTTCCGTTTGACCATCTTCCATTCAACCTGTCCTTCAGCCTCTCCATCGCAAGAATATCTACATATGTTTTGTGAACGCAATAACTTGAAAACAAATTCATTGATTAATTTCAAACTTGGAATGTATAGTTCCATCTGCGAGGCCAACGCATATCATTGCATTTCACCAAATTCCGCAAATCATTTTGGTAACTTTTGTTTAAATTTATATTATTTACGTCAGTTTGCGCTCTGAAAACAAATTCATGTATTAAATTCAATCGTCAATGGAATGTCCCATTTCTCGGTGAAAACAATGCATGGTACAGCATTTCACAAAATTCCACAAAACAAAGTGGATGCTTCTTCGTAATTTTGCAATATTCTGCCTCTATGTGTTATGAAAACAACCACTTGAAAACAAAACATGTGGCTGCCATAATGTGAGTTTTCATTTTGTCATATGTTTGTGTTGAGAACACCTATCGACCTATAAACTTCCATCTTCCCATTGCAAGGGTCAAAATGCAAAAGACGAAACTCGCATTTTCATCTTTGCTTCAATTTGCAACGAAAGCGTGTCAAAAAGTTGATGGAACTATTGTAGAAAGTCGTTAAGAGATCACGTTTGTCGACAACTAACAAGCGTGGCGACACTGTCAAAGATGATGTCAGGACTCGGTGATAGGGCTACGGTCGTGTGTGTATATCTACATGTATAGCCTACTTGTCATCCTGCGTTTAGACTGCCACTCACTTTTCTTATGAAAGCTCTAATCTAATACGTGGGTTTCGAGTCATGACGTTACGACAACAGAGTGACGTCCCTTTGCAAAATGACGTTGCCACTTTATGGCACGATAGGGCAGCCTGCCTACACTTTAACAACATAAGTTGTTGGTTTTCAGGAAAATATAGCTGTAAAATTAAAACTTTTGCAAAAACATAATATTTAAGCTATGGGAAAACAAAATTGAAAAGGGTTGGTTAACGTTTACCTGTTAACTTGCAAGATTCCCTATACCACCCATGTTAAAAATCGTAGATTGGCCCTCCCTTGCCGTAAACCGATATCGTTATTTCGCAAAGGGACGTCACTCTGTTGTCGTAACGTCATAAATCGAAATCCCCGTATAGGGTTGGGTGAAAAGATGTCACCCGAAAGTAGCTGTCGTAGACTCTAGTTAATTCTGTTTTTACTTGAAGGCAAGGTAGGAGAGGAATATAGGCATAATATGACGACCTTTTTTTCACCTCGCGTCGAGAAAATGAAACACCTCAAACTTGAAATGTTGCTTGCCTCTGTTCTGGGTTCGTTTTCGTCATTTTAAAATCTCGAAGTTTGTATGTGCTTTGAACACAATAACTTACAAAAAATTAACTTATTCATTTTAGTCTTGGAAATTATCTTCCACCGCTTGCAATGCCGAATGAGATTGAATTCCACCAAATTCCTTGCTTGGTTAATTGCGGATATGGCCGCAATTCCACATCGTACCATATTCAACACATTTTGCAACCATCAAGTAAAATCTTGCTTTTCAATGCAGACTGCAACTTTCAGATAAACCTGCGTCATCACGTTCTTCCCAGGAAGTCACGTGGCAGAGCCCTACGCTTCGCCACGGCCATGACAAATTCCAGCTGCTTACACATGTGTAATGAAGATCAACATAAAATGGAAAAAACTATTTAAGAATAATAAAATTTGAGATTAACTTTTAAAAAAAGTTGCATGATATGCAGCTGTACAACTTCATTATATAGTTCCCTTGTTTTTTTACGGTTGTAATTTGCCGGACGACGATGGCACAACTTTACGGTAATTTTCGGAATATAGTAGTGACACTCTGAAGAAAGGGAGACTCATTTGGAGGGAACATTTCGGCTGTATTATGCCATCGCCAGCATTTATCATAGAGTTGAATAGATAGTAGAAGTGTTACAGTTTAAATCTATTATAATATCGAAAAAGTGGATCGAGTAATTGAATTCGTCTCTTGTGAATTTGAGCTGGGAATGAAGTGAATTAAGTTTCTGTTGAATCATATCGGAATATTCTGGCTTAGCTTACACTAATGTAAAAATTTATTATCCCTTCATTTACGAGTTTACCAGCAGCATTTTCTCTAACTCAATCATTGTAATGATTGATGATTGAATATCACTCCAAAACATGGTCCGCTAAATGACCAGGCCGGTTTAAAACCAATGCATTCAAGATTGTTAGTTTTGTGAACACCATATTAAATACAAATTCACATATTAAATTCAATGTTTAATTGTTGGATCATCCTGTTGCCACGCCAGTTACGATTGAATTCCATCAAATAACGCCTACCAATATTGTTGTTTTTAAGCAGTTGATATTGTTTTATGTTTTTTGGCTGTGCACATGTTTGTTTCAAAAACAAATAGATTAATTTCAAACTTGGACTGTAACTTACTTCTGTTTAAAGAATGGAAGGGATTAAATTTCAACAACTTATGACAAAAATATTATATGATTTTTCTCGTACAAATTGGTTGAACGATTTAGCTTCATTCAGTTAATATTACATCCAGGATTGCTTTCCACCAATGGAGTTAACCAGTGGCCAAAAGGGAGATAAATATGTTACTCATATAACCGAAATTGCCACCTATGTCATTGACAACTAACAATATAATTTAGTGGTGTTGGTCAGTGGTGAAAAGGGGAGATAAATATGTATTCATATGACCGAAATTGTCACCTATACCATTGACTAACAATAGCATGGTATAAATATGTAACTATAACTGGAATTTAACTACTGACCAACCTCATTGATGATAAGCGCCATGGTCATTATTCCTTGTCGAGAAACTGCTCCCAAAACTAAACTGGCGTGAGGGGGCGTCATGTTGCCTTAGCAAGCGGCAACGTGAATCCGATCTGTTTGTGGTGTCCTTGTATAATGCGCTGTTGATGTCTTGTATTTGTCCTGTCTTGTATTTCTTTGTTGCCAGTTGTGTTTAGGGTGGATTCCTTCGCCCATTGGGCTGGCACGGCGCCATGTGATTGAACTACCCTTGAGTACGGCATTTAACCCCAATCAAACAAACAAACCGAAACTAAACTCGACCGGGTGGTCATGGTTTGAGCAGGATTGCGAGCACATGTGGTCAAAACCAGCCTGTAACAGGTTACCTGCTACCTTGTTAAGATTGAACTTCTGTGCATTCATTATCTTAATTGTAGATAAAGATACGACATTACTAGGGAAACCCAATTGTTTGGGAAAATGAAATGTTAAAATTGTATAGCGACTTATAAGCAGTCATTAGTGAGTCTGCGATTCAAAGTACTACCTCGGGTCAGACACCCAAAGTTAACTGTCTTGGACTCGCGGAGAGACCACGCAGCATCAAATGAAGTCTCATGTTTCAACGTCTCTTGTCCTTGCCGTCAACATTTTTCTCGGAAACCATTGACTTGACGACACAAGATCGTTTCCACATCCGCTCTGAAATAAATTATTTATCGATTCTATACTTAAGACTTGATACGTGACAATATGGCCCCTGTATTCAGCCTTGGGTAACTCGATATGTAACAATTGCCATTTCGGAAATTACTGTTCGGATATTCTATACGAGAAAAAAAATATTGAAAAATATCAGTACTTGTTACAAACATAGCATACTTATAACAATATAATGAATCGATTCTAGAAATACTTCCGTTTTCCATGTTAAACAAATTATGATGTATTTAAGGGTCAAAGTTCAGAGAGTATTAACAAAAGTGTTCTTACACTGCAGTGAAATATCACTTTTATGTTTTAAGAAAACCCTGATATTTCATTGATATATAAATGATAGTGTTAAATAGTGTTATATTGGTCAATACAACTATATCTCGTACTTTTTAACGTATAGTTCTTCAACAAATTGACAGGCCCAGGCGTATATATATTCTGTCATTCACACTTAACACTTTAACAGAATATATCAAAGACACAACTGCGAGAAATGATAAACATTGCATGGTTAGTTTCCATTTTTTGGATCTATGACCGTCTTCAGGAATGAAGTGGCAGTCAAAATCCAATGTATATATACATAGAGCAAACTTGGAAATCAAAACAGTTATAGGAACGTCATTTGTGATTTTATACATTCAATAAAGGATATTCAACAAGGGTTGAATAATTTCTGTCTTGTTTTCCAGTCTTATTTGAATTATAATCAGGGCATTCAAAATCATGCTCGACCTTTTTGTCCCCAGTAATTTGTTCATAGTTCGTCGTTGAATTACATATGATAAAGTTTTTGGGTTCTTTTAGTGTTTTTCAAAGCTGGATCTAAGACTTCTTCTGTTTGCTTAATCATTTCTAGAATACGTACTAACGCTCAAGACTGTTTGTTTTCAATTTGTTTTGAGTAATTGCTTTGTTATTTAGCTATCCATGGATTAATTTTTTAGCAATATTGGACGGAAGAAGCAAATCAATGATTGTTTATATTTCTTTGTCCAGATGTTGTTTTTAGAGCAGATTTTCGTGGCTATGCACGAGCGATGTAATTCTGACTGTCTTGTTGTTGAATTGTTGATACATGGACTATCTGCTCGGACTGATAATTTTGACAGTAGAATGCACTTTTGTTCCAGGTGTTTTTTTATAGTAAAGGTGGGTTGAATTAGTTTCTGGTATATTTTGCCTAGAATGACATTTAAGGTCATCCGGATGGGTCTGTTGATACAAAGGGCTCCTAAATCAAACGAGACAAGGAAATAGCCATGCTTGCTTAATACAGGGTCTATGTCATTTGGTCGTTTCACGGCATCGAAATTGTCTTGTATATTAATCTCCTTATGTCGCAGTGTATAAACAGAGCCTGATAAACGTTTGCCGATTTCTAATAAGCTTTTCCCACCGAGTCATCGATTTTGCGGAATTAGAGAAGATGGCCATAGGATTTGTGAATTGTTGGTAACCCGTGGTTCGTCCAGGGTGCGTATATCGTAGTTTCGTTACATCCTAACCCTTGTCGGGGATTTATTTTCTATTCTTGGAGGTAACAAGTGCATAATTGTAGGGTTTCTAACCGAGACAGCGTCTCCACCTTTCAAGGGTTTTGAATTAGCGGATTTTTCAACAGTCTTAACATACATTTTTGCACATGTCTACATCACATGACACCAATCCCCTTGTATTGTCTCATTGTGACATATTGTATTTGTTCTTAGTTCGTCCTATTATTTTAATTCTCTAAGGAAACATTCTGAATTCAATCTTCTGTAATCGAAGCTGTAAGTCAAAGATTTGAGGGAAATTTGGACTTTGCTTTGGAAGGATAAAGGACAAGTTGCAGACACCCACAGAATTGCGAATGTTTAATTATCGTTGTTAACTGTTCAATCTCCCATCCAGTCTATACAATATTTTGGGGTTGTCCCAGCTAAGAAGAAATTGTTTTCCAAAGTACAACAAACATTGATAGATCACGTACGATGCTAGTTTTAGCTTACGCACAAGACATTACCCAATCGTTATTTATTAAACTACTTTGCAAAACCTATCGCTCATAAACCGTCGAATTTTCTTATGGGTGGGTTAAATTGTTACAATCAACATCAGGGACCAAATTAACCTGTGTTTTACGTATTGATGTGATTTGGGACGAGCTCATAGCCGCCCCATGAACCATATATCTGAGTTAAGTGTCTCACTGGTCTCAGGACAATACTTCCATCTATCGACCTCACGAAACCATTGTGTTGACAGAACGACTATTAAAACCGGTACATTGACTATTTATTTCTTTATTTAGCAGATGAATTGTGCACGACATGACGTGTTCAAAACACTTAACTGTATATATTATGGATTCTCCTGTTGCAATAACTACATGTAGGTAAGAGCAGTTGGCTTTAATAGCTTCTTACGTCCCCACTGTCCCTCGTGTGGTTCGTCAGACTAGATCACCAATTGAGTTATACTAAACGTGCCTCGTGGGATTCCCCATGAAGTCCAATACCAGCAATTTGTTTTTTTGTTCAGCATGGAACGATTGGCCAGTAATGAGGTCACCTTAAATGTTGGTGCTACAGAATACCTGAGTCTTGAAGGGAAGCGATGAATAACAACACACTGTTAAACCGATTCTTTTAAACCGAAGAAAATCTCGCTTGCCTCCAGTGGGATTAGAACCCGGGTTTCCGGCTAGCAGGGCCATGTATGTTAGTTACTACTAACATCATGTTGATACCCTTTATTTATTAATTTGACGTGAGATCAACATGATTAAATCTCAGTTACAGATCATCGATCTGTATCATTGTGGGAAGAAAATTGGGTTCAACTCAGCCATACATACATACAGACACACATACACTCTTAGAAATAATGGTTCTTTGAGGATTCTTTAGAAAAGATGGAACCATCTGTATTGAACCATAACGGCAAAAACGGTTCTTTAGAAAAGATGGAACCATCTATACGGAACCGTTACGACAAAAACGGTTCTTTAATATTATACGAAAGAGATAAATGCTTCGAACAGTTGCTATGATGGTTCCATACAAAACCATAAAGGGTTCCACCAGAACCAAGATTGAAGAACCGTAAATGGTTCCATTAGAGCCATATTTTTCCAAGAGTGTGTGTTCGCGGGAATCGAACTCGCGGCCCCATATCTAGGTCTCTCCGCTATGGAATCTGAAAATGTAGCATGTATATCTTTAACCTGGTTAACTTAATCTGGTCTAACCTATACATGAAATAAGAGTTTCTAAAAACTGTCCAGATGTCATGACTCTTCAGGCAGTGGCGGTCTGTCTAATCCATCATCTGAGGCGGGTATATGTCGTGGTCAGACGAAAACACAACGAAAGGGTTCACGTCAAAAGCGGGCTAACCGAAGACAACACGCAACATGTTTTCATGGCCTTACAGATAATTGAACGGTATAACTGTTAATCCTGTCGGGAAATTATGGCCTTCGGTAAGGCAAGCCTTGCTTAGCTCATATCAAAAACAACTGAAGCAATTTAACCTATATCATACGCACGCTGATGTACCAATCTGGTGCGATTTCAAGTCTACTATGAAATTTGTAAAATGTTGTAAAAAATGTTGAGCAAATATGCCATTCACAATGTATATTAGTTACGTTAGGTGCTATCTTGTCTTTCAATGTATACTATAATCGATTCGTGCAAAGAATAACCAAGTTAAACTTATGGGGCCGGTTGCTCGAAGCGCTTCAACATGGCATGACGTCATTTAATCGAGGATTAAATTTAATAGTGCTTCGAGCAACCGATAACTACAAAATAAGCTTAATGAGGTATAGTGAATCACATAATAGACTATCTGTTTCACTACACTAATGTTGTTCTATTATAATCGAATTGTTTCTGGGAACACCAATATTCCACTTGTATGAAGGTATTGAACAGCAAAACAACCGTACTGCGAGGTGTTCTTTACAAGTGCTTTATTGAAACATCAATATTCCACTTGTATGGAGGTAGTGAACAACAAAACAACCGAACTGCGAGGTGTTCTTTACAAGCCACGGTGCCTCCGTGGCGGAGTGGTCTAGAGTGTACGCTCTAGAGAGTGTATGCTTCTGGCCCACATATCCCCCTCACCTCTGGGGTCGCGGGTTCGATTCCGAGGACCGTATGTGGGTTTGGTATGCCAGCAACCAGCGGAAGGTCGTGGGCTTTTCTGGGTAAAATTTACTACCCAGTTTTCCTCCCACAATAATGCTAGCCAATCATCTGTTATTGGAATTTAATCCTGTTGATCTAACATCGAATAAATAAACAAGTGCTCTATTGAAATATGAATATTCCTCAAAAGTTAAAAGCATGAACAGACTTCAATCACAGTAGGGTTAGCCAGAGGGCGCCACCTAAAATGTTATACCAGAAAGCCATTTGAAACGATTTCTAAATCCATCTATATAATCCATTAAAAATGTCAATTCTGCAGTTAGAGGTCTTTTACCTGATTTGATCCAAAGAGCTCACTCAGTCTCATGTCTTTCTATGGTGAGCAGTAAATATCGCCAGTGAAAGATTCAATTGTGATCGTTACCGACACAATCAGTAGAGGCTGATTACACAGAACAAGAACATATTGTCACGTATTCTCACTCCAGTCTCCATTCCAAGTCGATAAATAATTGATTTAGAAGGGATGTTAAGACGATTTCTAGTGTTTGATCTCTCGCCGGGTTAGCTAGGACAGTAAATAAATAACCATATCTATAGAAACTACTGACGATGACAAGAAGAGTGAGCGATAATGTACAATATTCAAATCAAGGGGGGTGATTTTAACACCGTATTTACCGTGATTTCCAATCGGTTAAGGTCTTAATTAGGTAATTAAACGACTAGTATGTATACTTATTAACACACAAATATACACACTGTCAAAGTACATTTTAATCAGGTACATAAGTCAAATCTATGTAAAAAATATTTTTTTACGTAAAAACAATTTATTGTATTAAAATTGTTATATTTGAAATATATGCCGAAATGTGAAATGGATGTTGTGGACGAATTTAAATGGTTAGCCGAATGTCGGGATTACAAGTACGCTTATATTGCTTGGAGTATTTATTATAGTAAGACGATCAATGATGGTTCCATTTGGAATGCGCTGCAAATAATATTTCTGTTCAGACTATAAGATATTGATTAAAACGTCAAAGGAAATGTGATCTGCTAACAGATTTAGTGACAGGTTCAAAAGTACAGCACGCTTTGGCACCATAGTCTGTTCGCTGATTAAAACGGGGTTCCATCAGTTTCAGTTTTTCTGAGAACGCGAGTAGATATTGTTATCAAGAAAATATAACCAAGATCATCTTAGTTGGCAAGTAACCGTGTTGACGGTTTGCACAACAGCAAATACTTGTTTTTTAACCATTTTTATATAGGGCCCAATTAATAGAGACACAAAGACTAGATCGCTACATACAACTTGTGGACGAAATCAATTGTAGGAAACATTTGGTTGCCAAATTCTACGGGATTTTATGCCTTTCTGTGTGTACACATTTCTGCTGCTAAACAGATTGGCTTTTGTTTGACGATTGCACTTTATCTACTAGATGGAATTTGTCAGCCATTCGACCATTTTTCATTTTGACTTTAAACTGTGTAAACACCGACCTGTCTGTCCATCTCCAATCGATATACGTTAGGTCTTTATCTTATTTTCGGTCTAAAATCATGCTAACCCATTGGTTTACATCTGATGGGACTGTATTGAACAATCGGTTCTAACAACATACTAATCTTGAATCTACTTATTTATCTATAGCTGTATCTAGTGTTTCGCCGTTTCCAGTAGTGATTAAAATGTTATCAATTTTTTTTATCATGTCATTTAATTTTCTTACTTCTTTGACGAGGGTTATCCATAACCGATTGGTCACAAAGGTTCCCAACAATCGTGGTTCCCGGCACTAGGATT
>JAQQZZ010153259.1:0-26555 GCA_030265115.1 Mopalia vespertina | reverse complement strand
GACTGTACCGAGAAGCTGTAATGGAAATAGTTAGTACGGTTTAGTTAGTTGATATAGGAAGGCTGCGTGAAGCATAACATTTAAGACTGTACCGAGAAGCTGTAATGGAAATAGTTAGTACGGTTTAGTTAGTTGATATAGGAAGGCTGCGTGAAGCATAATTCTTTATTACATAAACATATTACGGTAACTTCTCTAGTAAATCAACGTGGCCTGTCTACTTTATGTAACCCACAAGAATGAGAGACGTTTAATATCACTAATTATATCGCTCCAATAGCGACCAATGGGTGTTAATTATTCGGTACACGTGTATCGCTGATTATACAGTACACTAGATTTCCATACAATTGAAGGTTTCCCAAAGTAGTCGTCTATATATCACACTTGATAGGATATGGCTGAAATAACAAGAAATCCTACAAGTGCTGTCGATTAAAAACCTGCGGACGCTATGTTAAGTGTTGGCTTACATGTCAGATCGGATGGCTTCGAAGGATGTTAACAGCCTCACAGATCGACGCTGTGCGTAACGTTTGTCACTAGATTATTTTGATTCTGGGTAAACCAACGTTTGTGTTAAACCTTTCCGATTTCATTGTTGGAAATCCTCGCGAATTTCTGATGTTACGATGTAAGATGTTTTTCATATATCCAATAAATAACATGTCAGTTGGTCACGACCTGCTTGACTTCAACTTCACAAGTGGTAGTCTACTTACCTAGATAATAATAATTGAAATAGCTCTTTGTCCGCATTTTGAGTTTGTGACACCCGTTTAGTTTGGAGATTCTTGACAAAGCTTTAATCTATACCATTATTATCTTTTGGTATACAGGCTTATGAGTAGCGAAAAAAATGTATATATATAAACTTATTGTAAAGAGAATTAAGCGAATCTAGTGATAAAATCTAACTGTTTACCTATTCAATTCACTATACTTTCCCATAGATAATCTCGTCGATATAGGATACAAATTATTCCGCCCCAGGTGATCATGGCACTGTCTGGCACAATTGAGTGTTCTATACAATCTGACTTCAAATAACTCATCTATAAACCGATGAATCCTCTCAAATAGGTCTGGGGAGGTATGTGCTGTGTTTGTGTCGTTAAAATTGGTTTTATTTACTAGGTTTCAAGAAATCATAAAAATAGATCATTAAAACTGTACAGTTTACGTTTTCGTCTGGAACGATTGGCAAACAATTTTCCAGGTAATAACACCGTTCATTGGTATACAGTTGCCGGTTGAATTAAACATGAAGATATCCGAAGAAATCATATAGTGCATATCCTTTATATAATGATTCACTGTTTTGTATGTTTAAGTTATGCTGTGCGGTGTGTTTTACATTCCATATTGTAAAGAAGAAACGGCAAAGCAAAATCGGCAATATTCGGTGCAGTTTAGTGAGTTGAGACAATTCTCCATCACGTATCATTCCTTATTTCACAAACACACGAGGTAAACGCTTACTATTCTCCAGTAAATCAAGATCGTCTGTCAACTTGATGTAACCCAGGAGAACAGAGACGTTTAATTTGACGAATTATATCGCTCCAGTAGCGATTAATGGGTGGTGATTATCCGGAACACATGTACGGCTGATTAGACAGAACATTGCATTTCCAATTGAAGGTTTCCCAAAGTGAGTCGTCTATATATTACACTTGATAGACAAATTCTGAACTATCAAGAACTCCAACAAGTGCTGTCATTAAAAATCGTCCGGACGCTATATTGAGTGTTCATGTTAAACGATTATGATCTCATCGCTTAAAATACCGTGTACACCACCACGATCATACACGATGCCCAACATTATTACCCAGGTCATCTTGATTTTCGGTCAATCTGCGACAGTGGTAAACCTTTCTTAGCTCGCCATTTAAACAGCGCAATCGCCACAAATTGTAATGGGATGATGTTTCGCGTTATAGGTGTATAGCATTAATCAACTGTCGATTTCGAGATATCATTGCAACCAGATGTTTGATTTCCGATTTACAAGTTTTTCACTATTGTCAAACTAAGAAAGTGTTATCCCAAAATAAAGAAAATACTGTTAATCTTCACTTTCTAAAAGACACAAAAATTATCATTAACAAGTTGTACACTACTTGACAACAGAGTAACAACTAAAGGTGTCACCTGTCGCCATTTTGACTTTGCGATTCTCTCTGGAGTTTTTCTTGAAACAACAATATTCTACCTCAAAGTATAACAAATATACAAACTTATCAGGATAAATGTATTTCTTATTGTAGCGAAATTGTAAGAAAATAATTTAATCGACCTAACTTCTACCCAAGCATAAGCGATGCCCGTGACATGGAGTTTATCAAATAGAAACTGTCTTCAGATGCCAGTAACGATTGATTTCCTGTCGCTAGTAGTATTTTCTGCGTATATACTACAATGTCCAAACTAATGATCAACAGAGAGTTTTCTTTATATGGGTTATGCACTTTTAGAGACTTTTCTTTGAATTCAACCCATTGACTTCTAGTCGATAAACGCTCCTTTTAGATGGACTATTAAATTACTCCTCTGATTCCTTGGTTCATCTGTATACAAAGAACAGTACATCTTTGAACATACAATAAACATCGACGGCTACAGTCTCAATCTGCCTTTAATAATAATACAATAATAATAATTCTTTATTTCAGACATTGTCCATATACAGAAACGGGGATAAGGTGTTTACAGGTAGATTAACACAGAGAATTAATCCAATTGGTTTATATTGTTGATACCCTTATACAATCTACAGTCTCGCCTGTAACACAGGAGCCAACGAAATTCATTGTTGTACTTAACTCGTATTGTGAAAGAATGAACATCCATAAACACACCCACAATTCCTGGTGTGTACCCTACACTACCTGATAACATTCGTGTAAAGCTATCCATAGTTGACAGCGATAGATATACGTACAATACGGAGTGAACAGGAGCTTCTTAACAGTGGCAGTACATGAACTAAATTTTATAAGTAGTATATTTGAACGACTACACATTTTACGCTTTTGTTGCTCAATGTTGGTGATGTCAGATAAGTCCGATCTTAACACACGACCCAAGTAGCAATAACTATCCATATAATTTAATTTCATGTCACCTTAATTTACACGTGGCACAGAGTTTACCTTGTAACCCTTGACCCGACACAGCATGCATAGAGTTTTATTCGTGTTAAAAATGATGTCATGAGATATTGCATAGTCAAGTAATTGTTGAAGTGCCCCAGCTGAAGGACAAAACAAGACTGTCGTCAGCATACATTAAGTGATTAAAAAATACCCGACTAATGTTTCAGCCAACTTCAGAAGTATACAGAAGCGAAATGCACTTGTCCAAGTCATGCATATAAATAGCAAATAGAGGGGAGATAACTCACCCTTGTCGTACACCGTTTGTGGCACCAGAAAGAGGCGAAAAGTACGTACCCCACTTAACGGCAAATTGTTGTACATTACACCATATATACATATATAGTATTCACTATATACAATGGAACTTTTCTATCTAAGAACTTTTTCAGCAAAGTCAAACGCTTTAGACGCGCCCATATAACACACATATACAGGGGTACTATGTGTACAATACAAATTAATGACTTCTTTAAGTATATATATACACTGGTCCCAGTGGAGGTAAGCAAATTTGTCTCTCTTCATTTATTCAAAATATATACACTGGTCTGTTGACCGTTTTCATTTAGAACCGAACTGAAAGTCACGAGAAAGTCTAGATATCAAAATAATTTTCTGTACAATTTTTATATGACCGTATCAACAGCAATGGGACGATAATAGTCCGATTTAGTGATATCATCATTTTTGTTTTTTATAACCGGGCATATAACAACATACGTTAGTTCACCCGGCAAGCAATCTTGTCTCATAAAACAATTTATACACAAAAAAGATGAACATATGACTTGGTGTGTGCATATGTAAAATGTTTATCTGTCAAACCTCCATATCCAGGGGATTTGTTACATGTCATGTCATTAATGATCTCTTGAATGACTTCAGGAGATTGCACAGGTAGTGTTTCTGGTGTACGTGGGTGTGTAGCTAGCTCATTTAAAACGTCAGCTTTACAGTCTTTTCCAGAGACACTTTTTAACAAGTAATTAAATTTACTTCACCAAAACGAAGCTATTTCAGACTCACCACAGACGTCATCAATTCGATCAGGCAACAATGTGGATTTACAATTCCCATTCGTAATTGAAGTCCAGAATTCATCATTGTTATAATTAGCATAAGCCTCAGCTATCTGATCAGCACGTAGTGTCGCATCGATCTTTTAACAAGCTCGAAGGGCATATTTAAATTCTCGTCTCGTGCGCCCATGTAATCATTGAATGGACCATTATACGGGGACTTCCATGCTCCCGCCACAGAAGAAAGGCGAACCTGGCAAGAGTATGTAAGTCACCAACCATTCATTCCGACCATGAAAAATCGGCTTACTTGTTACTTTGTCTTTAGACACAGTTTTACCAACCTTGGTGAAGGCTGCTGTTATATCATTATAATATTTAGCCACACTATCCTTACGATCACACTGGTCAACATGGTTACAGTGGATGGCGTCGGTGTGAACTGTAATGTCATTAAGTAGAGGAAACAGTGAAACAGATTTTCTTTTGCAATAACCAATTCATATTCTGACATCCAGGTTATACGCAGGCATAATTCCTGTCAGAAATGAGATAACCATACGTTTAACACTGCAATAGCATACGATATGTTGTTTGTCACATAAACCGAGTACGTCACTTCCGGTTTGTAATGTTTTAGTTACTAGCTGCATTTTAAATAGTTTATTTAGTAATATTCATATTTTATAAGCTTAAAGTATTTCTGCCAAACAAGAGGCAATTTTAAAGGCAGTCTTTAATCAATAAAATGGTGACATTTGCTTGATGTCAATAATTAAACTGTTAATTATACTTCTGATTTAAATGTTGTTTAAGGAGTCAAAACGTCCTTCCGTTACCGTGGAATTGCCCAGAACTGCGATACTGAACGTCGTTAAATGACAGTAAATTGCGTTCATTATGTGTATTAATTAAGAGACAATAGAATACAAAGTTATATAGACAAAACTTGTAAGTT
Source organism: Mopalia vespertina (assembly GCA_030265115.1). Lineage (NCBI taxonomy): Eukaryota > Metazoa > Mollusca > Polyplacophora > Chitonida > Mopaliidae > Mopalia > Mopalia vespertina. The sequence goes on along the minus strand of JAQQZZ010153259.1, from coordinate 21,414 downwards.
TTAAAGCGTATATACTTCATATCGTATAAAAACTTTATAAACAGTCTTGAGACAGTTCAAGGTAATTGAAAGATGAGGCATCTCTATACAGATACAAATTCATTTTATCGGAATTACTACCCGGATTTTTCTTTTTCTACGGTGAGAACTGGGCAACGATAATCTTCCTGCCCAATTAAGGAGAATAAAGGCACGATTGGTATCCCTATTGAGCATTATCGTATAAGCAGTTCTATGTATTATTCGTCATAAACTTGTTCTTCCGTGGGGGATTAAAGGTAAATAAAGCAATCTCAGCTGAAAACTTTCTACAAAACATTTTACAGTTTTACTAATTGACGCATATTTATCAATTTCCTGAAAGTTACTTACGTACGCAACTATAGTGTAAATCCGAAATAGAAATCATCCTATATCTAGTCCTAATTTAAAGCAGTTGATCCCGGGCTCTCCCTAACGTATAACTTATCTAAATAGCTTTATAAACCACGTCTCTGAACCATTTTACTCATGTGGCTGTCACCAGCTGCTATCACTTTATTAGATTTGCTAGCCTTCTTCATTCAGCCAGGTCAGATTACGGGCTAATAAATGCTTCCAATTGACCGGCAATCGAGGAGCGCTGAGACAATCTGCTTACAAAACCTTCAACGGCTCCTAGGATAAATGAGCTACTTAGTTATCTCACCTCTGACCTTCCGTACTGCGGTTTCATTTCCAATTTCCCTCCCATGAATATGTCCGACTAATCGTGTCGATTGGGTCCTGTTCCAAACCCTTCAGCATTATTGCGGAACACTCACGGACTTACACTCTCAGTTACTAAATTGTGGAATCGCGGACTTAAATGAGATTGGAGCCTTGTGACTTTTAACCAGCATTTCAGTAGGTAAATCGTGAAACAGAATTGGTATATTAGGACATCCTAACGAGGACTTCTGAACAGCCAGGGCATCCCTGATATTTTATTTTTGTCCTGATATTTTATCTTTTATCTATGACGAATTCAGAGGCTGAGATCCACTAAATAAGCACAATATCTGGCCTCTATAGTTGATCAAAGGTTAGTCAAATGTGATTGTTCGCTCGTTTTGTGGTGTAATGTTTATGACATCATAACAACGTGGGTGTTTTCAAAGCTTTAAATCGTTTTGGAAAGAGAAACATACGTGTATCCTGTATTATCTCATTACGGGTTGGGTGTGACACAATTACGATAGAAAAGGAAAGTCTCGTGTGCACTGTTTTGACTCTGATGCTGGGTAAACAATGACAATAGAAGCGTTGCATTACACTGTAACTGGTATTGCATAGAACAATTTGTAGTTTCGCTCAAATTAACACATTTAAATTATAACTTAAAATACTACTGAAATAGCCCCTTTCACAATTTGACTTTCCTTGTCTAGGGTTTGTTTAATAAATCTGAATGAAACATTTTTCGCTGTTTTCGTCTTCCGTCTTAAAATTAAGTTCTAACATATCAATATACATTATACATGCCTAGAGGTGAAATAGGAACGTGTGGTTTTAATGAGATAAGTTGTGATTGAAGAGGGTAATGACCGGTACATCAAAGACAACTGATAAGTTGTGCCTGAAATTAAAGTGTTAGCCGAGAGAGATGCCACCGAGTTCTTATAATAAGGCGAAAATCCTACCAATGTTCAGCTAGCCAAATTAATTGCAGATTCATGAAAGAGTATTGTAAATTAACTTGGCCTAGGACGAACCGGTTTACGACTGAATAACAATTTATAGCCAAAGGATAAACTGGTTAGCAATTTGGATGTGATTTTTGTTCCTCTTTATTGGGCGATAGATGATAAAATGATCCCCACCATTTATTCGAAATGGGAGATAAACTGAGAACAGAAATACCAACGCTAGGCATAGAAACTAATTTTAGCTGACAAAAATAATTTTCATTTTAACCCTAGCCGAAAGGCTGTTGAAGAAAAGAGAAGCGCCCCTGAGCATATGTCATTATATTTTTTAACCAGGAATAATATAGCAACGCTAAACAGACATGCAATACTCATAATGTTACATACAAATGTAAAAAATAGATCTAACATATAATTCACGAGCGAATAGAGATCTTTGTTATTTTCTAGTCTTGATGAATGACGAGTGAATAAACCAATGAATAGAGTTCATTTTTCCTTCACGATAAAGCAATAATAGAGTAAAGTTGACAATTGCACATATTGTTTTTGTTTGTTTGTTTATTCACCAACATAATTTACTATAATAGTAATTCATTCAGTATACAATAACTGTAAAAATTGCATATTGCATTCTCTTCAGACGAGAAAAAATATTCTCTATTCATTCATGAATTTTGTTTTACATATACATTTCTAACCTCTTCATGTAAATTATTAATTATGTTGTTCTGTTTTGTATTGCTTTGTTATTCCCGGTTAATAAGATAAGAAAACAGCCTTGTATAATAAATAACACAATTTGGTAATAGCATTGAATAATAATAATATTTTGGGGGGTAAATTCTGCGTTATGCTTTCGAATGTCTGTGCAATCAGTGTTGTTTTATTATATAGAACCTTGATACAAAATAACGAACGTATCTCGTAACGCGGCTCCACCTATATATATGGTGATCTTAAGTTCTAGTTCGACTTAAGTAACTCATGAAAAGAAGCGGATGTAAGAACGGTAACTGTGGCTTGCAGGACAGCTACTCAATTAATAAGGCTTTAACCATTAACATCATCACCGCCGTAATATCTTTAAAATAACTGGCGCTACGGCGCTAATAGAAGCAAAAGAGCATGAACTAATCGTACGTAAGAAATAAGTTTGAGTCCATATAATTAACTATTGATCTATATCTTGATTTATGTGGTTGATATGAACTAATTTGACAATCATCAACTAATTGTTTGCTTGATATACACATTTGGACTATAAGAAAAAATAAGAAAAAATATATTGTATAAGTGTATCTCTTGCGTTTTCTGTGCAAATTACCCGGACAAGAAGAGTCAAATGTTATTGTTACAGTACAACAGTGTCAGGAATGCGGATTGTATAGGGACAGTTCCAATCAATGAAACAGGACATTGAAAGTTAGTGATAATCAAGCTGAATTCATGATTTAATTTTCATGTTTTATGTTGTAAGATATTGTATTCCATGCGTACAGGTAACTGTAAACATTTATAACTCAGGAGTAACAATAACGGTTAGATTGTGGTTCAAACCCAGAGGCCATGGTTTGAGTAAAAAAATCAGCGTATAGTTGTTCGGGAGTGTACGCAAATCATTCACCGTGTATAGACCAATATAAATCAATTGGATAAGATATTTGTCTGCGGTGTACTCGTATCTGATCTAAATGACGTTCTTAGCCGCTTCCATAGTGTCGTGGTCTGCATCACTTTATTAGATCCGCGATCCTTCTCATTTATCCAGGTCAGATTACGGGTTAATGGTTGTGGCCAATTGGCTATCCATCGAGAAGCGCTATTGTCGTGAGACAATTTGTGTACATAGCCGTCAACGGCACGTAGGATAAATTGGCTACTTAATTTTCTCACCTCTAACCTTCCAGATTGGAATTCCATTTCGATATTCTCTCCCCACTTCTATTTCCAGGATTGCCATTGACTCGCGTGTTCCACACAATGTTATATAACTTTTTAGAATTAAATCCTTTGATAAAAATGTTGTTGTTCAAAATAAAATAAAAACAAAGTATCGTGGTGTAGTCGACAACAGCAAGCCCAGACATAATATATCTATGTAGAAATCATTAATCATAGATTATTACCACTGCATTTAAGTGAGATTGTTTAACCGACATCTTTTGCGTATTTCTGTTCAGTGACTTTCTCAACATCAAATACAAGCCATACTTTAAGATTCAGCCACAGGCTGATAAATACACATTTTGTCAAACCAAAGCAAATTATTACCTCAGTTAAGGCCGTTCGTTTTCTGACAATGATGGAGTATAAATATAACTTACTCGTATTAAGTTTCGTGTGAGGTTAATTAATTAAATTGAGTATTATAAGGCAACAAAAGTACACAGGCGTTTGCCCCAATTGGAAACTGAGGGGGGAGAGGGGGGGGGGGGGGGTCAATAAAACAAAAGAACAATGCGATACGGACTATATATAACACATCCATTCATCACTGGACTACTGGCCCCGTGTTTCATCGACCAACCTTATGTTAGGTATTGCTTTACTCTTTGTATTTTGTCTAGCTATTGTCCTGTCTTGTTTTTATGTGTTGCCAATATCACTGGTTTACGATGTAAAGCAAGCAAATGTAAGTTCACCTATTCGCACGTAAGGCTTAGTTTTGACTTGACAAACGCAGGGGTCATGTTGTCAATCATTCATTTTTCTCACTTTAACGATTGTTAAAAATTGGTTTAAAATTAGAAACAAATTAGTGGCTTATCATACGTCTTTGCGCTAAACAGCGATAACCACTCGATGGCTTGGTTAAAATGTAGTCATTTGATCAGTCTGAAATTAATGTAAATATTCGACAAGTTAACAATATTGTGTTTCACTTACTCTCTAGATTGCTGCAACGCAATAAATGCAATATGTACAAAAAGCCATCTGAACTAAGTGCTTAAAAATTGTGCCAGGGATGGAACACTGAAAAAAAATGAACAATATAGATTTAAGATGCGCGGATTATTTGATTTTGGTCACTTACTCTTGCCCTTAGGTGAATCAGTAGATACGAGTAAAGTTATTGTTGAATGCCGGGGACACATGCCATATACCATCTCAAAGTCCCGATATAAATGAATTGGAGACGATCACAGTGTACCTTATATTCATGTCTAATCTATATAGCGCTCTTATCGGCGTCCTTAGTCACATGGTTGTCACCAGCTGCTATCGCTTCATTAGATTTGCTAGCCTTCTTCATTTGTCCAGCTCAACTTTCGGGATAATAAATGCGACCAATCGAGAAGCGCTATTATCCTGCCACAATCAACTTACAAAGCTTTCCGCGCATCATGGGATAAAATATGTACTGAATTTTCTCACTTCTGGAATTCGAATCCCGTTTCCCCTTCCTTTGTCAACCGTTCAGATGGTTTATCCCATATGTCATCGCCAAGAGAACAGTATATACAGTATACTGTACATATTTTTGTTTTCTAATCATTTCTACCTAAAATGTTGATTTAAGAAATACGCATCGATGTCTTGTCCGTGCTGCAACAAGCCCAAAACGAAATATATGTAACCAACAATCATTAAGCGAAGATATTTACAATATCTTTATAGGTTTAAATTTTTGTCTGTAGCAAAACTTTCATTTCTTAATATAGTTATTACAACCGAAATTAGAAACTATGTATATTTTGTGACTAAATTATGATCGATTTCGAAGCTAGTCTAGGAGTTTATCTAGAACATGAGATTTTTTATCGGTTTTAAATAATCGACATATGTGTGCCAGTGTAGTTAATTTTTAGAATATATTTTGACTGTATTTGGTCTATTAAACAAAACATGTTACTCGTTTACGGCAGACAGGGATCTACGTGTTGCTCTGGTGCTCTCATATCTAATGACTAACACAAAGAAGATCTGATTTGTATTGTGTCCTGTGGTTGTCCTGTTATTGTTTGTTGCCAGTGGTGTCGATGGTGGTTTTCTTCACACATTGGACTGGCACGCCTTCATACAAGTGAAATAACCTTCATTACGGCGTTAACCAGTAATCGAACAAACAACAATACTTTAAGCAACCCTTTTGGGGAACCAAGGACGTACATGTAGAAAGGTTTTCCAGTAACACACGGGTGAAAACTGAGATGAACTCGTTACGAAACAACACCAACGTGATAATGAAAACAACCCATTCATTCATCATTCATAACTGCATTCCCATGTTTCATCAACCAAAGTTCAATTGACAGTATACCTTCAACAATTGTTCTCCTCTTTAAAACGTAACTAAGTCTCGCGTCAGTAAGATTGTTTCCAAATGGATAGTAAATTACAGACCCCATAGATAGGCCCTCTATTATCTTTCGGTAGTAAAACTGCAGATCCTTTGATTATTCAGTTGAAAAGCTGACTTTAACGAGACTTAAAACTATCAGTTTGTCGTTGTTCGATGCCCGCTACTGACATTGGGCAAATACTATATCAAATCTGTATTTGATGGAATAAAACAATCATATAAATTATAACTGACGGCACGTAAATCAATTTTTTGGTTTGTTGAAAGCCCTTATTAAGAGACAGAAATAAGAAATTATTTGATGAGAATATTGATGGAAAATATGTAGACGTGATGAACATTTAGCATTGCTAAAAAATCAGCAGCAGACTTTAATTGATCTGAATCAACCCAAAACTTTAAAACACGCACTGAATTGGAGCGAGTATCAGGAATAATGTCTCAGTGCTATAGTTAATCTCGGGCTGTATGGAAAAGCCTAGTATCCCCACATGCTCCGACTGGAACAGTAGACGAGTTGCGACTGGCTAAACCAGAAATAGTCTAATAACACCAAATTAAATGGTTTACTTCATTTTCTCAAGTTAAACGAAATGCCTGGTAAAGATTTGCCTGAAGGTGAAATCCGAAATTGTATTTTCGATGAAAATAAGGTGTGATTAAAGAAGGGAATATCAAAGACAATGGAATGTTGTCTGCGTATCTTTGCAACAAGCTAGTCTCAAAACTCATGGGACGAGAATCCATACCAATGTTCGGTTGAGGGATGACATACGAGTAGATTGCGGAGCGATGTAGGGAGCGTTTGATCACGTTGACAAACAGGTAAAGCAACGAGGGGTCATATTATTTCATTACAGTTTTGCAGGGGCGAAAACTACAAAGCTGATATAAAAAAACGCAACTTTATACATACTGGCAAAAGCTGGCAAAAGTAATATTCAATCTAACTACCGTCTAAGGGTTGAACTAAAGGAAACATCCATGAGCCTCAGAAACGCCCTGCACAAAGATAGATGGCTGTTTTATTGCGTTTGCCTTACCCTCGAGCGTTCTCGTTGTTCGATGTATAAATCTACACCAAAATCATTGTTCGCATCTTGTTCGCCAGAAGCCTATTTATTTTCGAATGCACACTATTCACCCATTAAATTAAACATTGCGAATTCTATATGGTTTAAGAACATGCAAATATAGTTTTAGTATTACATTATGTTCAGAAACCAAAAAGACCGAAACTGTGGATTCTCTTCTCAACGCGGACTATGTTATCAGTCGAATGGGAACACATGCATGGCATTATAGGGTCGATCGATTAACGTTGGAGATGATGTGAACTGTACTTCCAAGGGCTTCCATGTGCCTTTATTGAAAGTCGGTCCGCTGTGGGGTGTTAGTGGTTAGCGTGTCGGTCGAAGTTCCGCTACAGTTCTTCGGAACCTAGGATTATTCATGTAAAGGATGAGTAAATAATCTGTCGTAATATAAGTGAAACTGTCTTAAGTACGGCGAATTTATGGACGTAAATTACTGCACTAATATCTAAAAAATATTACCTGCTGTGCTTATCAGAACGGAATAATTATTACAGAACCTGAACAATTAACAACTCAAAATGTGTTCGTATTAATGTTTTTCTCAGTAGTACTGTTACAGAGTTCAAGTCTGTATTTCGTTATCTTCCGGTTTCCCGCGATCTTTTGACGGCAACGGTCTGGGAACGGCGTCATACCAAAGTTTAAAATCAAAGCACAGGAGCAGCTCTGTGATTGGTCATAGCAATCCAACAAAATCAAAACATTCTGCATAGGAATTCGTCAAATCTACAGATGCAGGGACTTAAACTGGGGAGCTATGTCGTGTCTGGTTTTAAATTCGATTGTTAGAAGATCTGTTTTAAAAATGTGACGATGGGGGCTTCAATTCAGGAAGATTAGAATATCAAGGTAGTCCGGGGAAAATCCCCAAGCAGCACATACGTTTCAAGAAAATAAACCGATTGGACAAGAGCTCAACGATAAGGGGAGATAATTTTTCTAGCTTTCCTTGGACTCTTGGGCGCAATTGTCTGATCCAGTCAAATCAGGACGAAGTGCAATCTGTCGCAGTTAATGGTTGGTCGATTCCCTCCATTACAAACAGTTTGATCGCATGGAATTTCACAAATTCTCCAAATGGGCTCTCCATTTATCCGGGTTATACAAATTTAGTCTGCATATTATGATACTATTCGTCGACATGACAGGCGGTTGAACAGCCGATCAAATTCAGCTTCCTCAGAATTCCCTAAACGGTTTTTAATAATAGCACCAAAACGGCTAGATTTCCTGGAATATTATTGCAGTTGTTAGCATTACATTTTTCCATAACAACTCACTGGAGCAACGCTACCAAAGCTAATGTCAACATCGTACTGATATTGATATTGGTATTGATATCCATACAGTTCCGTGCTCCTCCATCTAGATTGAGCCAATTGACGGCGAATAAAGCGTCTACTGTAGATCAATGGGAGCTAACGAGCGCGAAATCGTTACCCGTCTATGTCATTCAAGTAAACATACCAATCTAGAAGAGACTAACTAGTCTGCTAAAACCCTTTCGCTTACCATCTCTTATTGACACGGCAGCTTTCCTCGTTTGAAGCAAGTTGATGAAGGTGGTCTTTCAACAAGAACACCGTACAATATAGCGATTGCAAACATAAAGCATGACAAATATATGTCTGGTTCCAGCAGGTGTTTACAACGCAAGTGTATTCATGGCAGCCTAATCCACTGAGCTTTACGTTTTTATGCAAGACCAGCTTTCAGAAAAAGTCCAAGAGGATATTACACTGTAAAGTGTAATACAATAAATATTGCTCCAGTGAGTTGCTAAAGTCCTTCCAACCCAATTAAGCAATATTATGCTATTCAAACTTGACTGTGTAATATTTATGATACCACGGGTTTCACAATGAATTCTTATAATATTGAAATATGGAGGATATCTAATGAGTGACCCGGATATATCATATTTATGAACGAGAGTAGTAAGTTGCTACCCGAGTTTCATAGATTTGATATCCGGGTCACGAATTTGAGATTCTATTTATCTGATAAATGCCTTTTTGTAGTAATTTTAATCAGAAATCAATAAACATAGTTTCGCATCGCTGTCGAGTGAGAAGCTAGAAGCGCGCATTGGTACATACACATCTGGGTCTTTTAAAGCGTCCATAAGAGTAATCAGCACCAGTGGAACAGAAAACAATGCCGGTTGAAATGATTACTTAACTGAAATATGATAGAAAAGTACAAAACTTTAGTTTTAATTCGAGTCAATATTCGTTTAATTAGTCGTAATCCATGCATAAACAAATCATTTTAAAGACATTTGAACACATCGAACTGTGTCGTGGCGAGCGTTACACTCTTTCAGTACATGAGCACGAAAGTTTGGATTGGGGTCGAAAGACAGATGGGAAACGAGAGAAGTTGTAAATGTCCCGTGATAAATTAGACATTGATTCTATTACACGAACACGTCCGCGGATGCGAAAATTAATTATTGTAACTGATTTGAGCTGGGAACGCCAAATTGCAGGTCAGCCATGGTTGTTTTGAAACTGTGCAGACTCCATTGCAAGTTGTAAAATAAAATAGTCCGTGTAAGTTGTAGCATTTCATTGATTGAATTGTATCAATGAACATAAAGTGACCAATCAGAGCGTGGGAAAGCTGTATCCCACACGTTGAGATATGGAGCAAACATCATATGGCGGTATTACCCTGTAATTTATTTATATATGGGATAAAATCGGATATGGCATATATTTTGGTCAGAATACTACAGCCTAAATTTGATTTATCATAGATCACTTCGCGTCACAAAGAAATTGATACGCCATAATATATTTTGAATAAATGAAGAGAGAAAAATTTGCTTGCCTCCACCGGGATTCGAACCCGGGACCTTTGTGTTACTGGCCCATTACTCTACCGACTGAGCTACAGAGGCTCACGGCAAAGTCCCGAATTCTTACCCATAATAAAAATGCACTACAGGATTGACGCCAGTTTTCTCACTAATTATGAATGCGTGAGTAATGCTGTATATATTCGCCGGAGAGACGATGCGAATTTAGCGGCCAAGTCCCACTCATTGCTTTCTAACCTTTTAAAGTCATTAAATATGATAAGGACAGAAATCCACCAGGAGTCAGAAGGTTCGTAATCTCATTCGATGTGGTAGTGGTGACATGAATGCGATGTGTTCAGACAGGGTTCCACTCATTGAAGGAGACCGCAGAAAATTAATGATAATCAAACTGAATACATGGGTTTAATTTTCATGTTTCACGTTTAAAAAATATTATATCTTCCATAGCTGTAAATACTTACAGACCAGGGGGTCCATTCCACAAAGCGATCTTAGCTAAAGTGTATCTTAATCGTCATGGCGACTAGTGCTGAAGGTATCATGTTGCCATAGTAATAAAGATAAACTTAGGCTAAGATCGCTTTGTGGAACAATGCCTTGGATCAACACTATAGGTTTGATTGCAGTAAAAATCCAGAGGCCATGGTTAAGTCGAGAGATCAGCGTATAGAGTTGTTCACGATTATACACATATCATCCCCCTTCGCATAGTCCCAATATAAATCAACTTGATAAGATCGTTGTCTGTCGTGTACTCGTATCTTATCTACACGACGCACTTAGCCGCTTCTATAGTGCCGTGGTCTGCATCACTTTATTTGATTCGCGATCCTTATCATTTATCCAGGGTCAGATTACGGGTTAATGATTGCAACCAATTGGCTATCTATCGAGAAGCGGTAATGTCGAGAGACAATTTGCATACAAAGCCTTCGACGGCTCGTAGGATAAATGGGCTACTCAGATTTCTCGCATCTGACCTTCCACATTGGATTTACATTTCGATATTCTCTTCAACAAAGTTTCATTTTTCCATTAAGTATTATTAAGAAACAAAAGTAGACAGGTGTTTGCCGCAATTGGAAATTGAGGTGGATTCATTTAAAGAAAAGAACAATGGGATGATGACTATGACACGTTCATTCATCATTCATCACTGCGTTACTGGTCCTATTGTTCATCGACCTGCGTCACGTTAGCAACGGCTCTCCTCTTTGACTGTGGTCTAGTAATTGTCCTGTCTTGTCTTTATATGTTGCCATTTACACTTGTTTACGGTGTAAAAGCAAGCAAATGTAAGCACGTATGCCTTAGTTTTGACTTGATAAACACGGGGATCATGTTATCGGTCATTCGTCTTTCTCTTCACTTAATTGATGATATCAATTGATTTAGAATTAGAAACCAATTAGCGGCTTATCATACGTCTTTGAGCTATACAGCGATTACCATTCGATGGCTTGGTCAAAATGTAGTCATTTGATCAGTCTGAAATTAATTTAAATAACTGCGCTGTGTACAGAAAGCATCTGAACTATTCGGTTAAAAATTGTGCCAGGATGAATCACTGAACATGAACGTGTTATCTATCTTTTCACAATGTAAATTTAAATAATTAATGTTCAGGATTAACAATATAGATTTAAGATGCGCGGATTATTAACGATTTGATTTTGGTCACTTATTCCTGGCCTTAGCTGAATCAGTAGATCCGAGTAAAGTTATTGTTGATGCCGGGGACACATGGCATATCCCATCTCATTGTCCTGATATAAATGAATTGGATACGGTCCCAGACTACCTTATATTCATGTCTAATCTATATAGCGCTCGTATCGGCTTCCTTAGTCACATGGTTGTCATCAGTTGCTATCGCTTCATTAGATTTACTAGCCTTCTTTATTCGTCCAGCTCAGCTTTCGGGATAATAAATGCGACCAATTGGCCAGCAATTGAGAAGCGCTATTATCCTGCTACAATCAGCTTACAAAGCTTTCCGTATTTTTGTTTTCAAATCATATCTAGCTAAAATATTTAATAAAAACGCATCGATGTGTTTTGCGTGTTGCATCAAGCCCAAACAAAATATTTGTAACCAAAAATCATTTAGCGAAGATAGTTACAATATCTTTTTCGGTGTAGGCTACATATAAATCTTCTTTGTACATGGTCATTTACTTCTATCGAGATGTCTGTAGGTGACCCATTACAAATCGAGATTACGATCGATTTCGAAGCTGGTCTCTGGGATTTTATCTAGGGCATGAGATTATTTATTGGTTTTAATAAATCGACATCTCTGTGCCAGTATGATTATTTACAAAAATATATTTTGATTACCATTTTGTGACTATTTGGTTTATTAAAATATAAATGTTACTTGCTAAGTCTGGTGTAGGGGTGTCGTTTACAGTTGGAAGAGCTTCCTGTTGCCCTGGTGCTAACATATCTAAGGGGCATCACAAAGCCGATCTGTTTGTGATGTCTTTGTATCGTGTCCCGTGATCCTCTCGTCCTGCCATTGTTTGTTGCCAGTGGTGTCGAGGGTGGTTTTCTGCACACACTGGGCTGGCACTCCTTTATATAAGTAAAGTAATTTTAAGTAGGGCTTTAACCTCTAAACAAACAAACAATAATAATAATATAATAAACGCTGTTCTTAATTACGGCGTTCAACACCAATCGAACAAGCAGCAATACTTTGAGTAACTCTTTTTGGGAGCCAAGGACGTATATGTAGAGGCGTTCTCCAGTAACACACGGCTGACAATTAACTGAGGTGAACTCGGTAAGAAACAACAACAAAGTGGTAATGAATATAACCCATTCATTCATCATTCATAACTGCATACCAGTGTTTCATCAACCAACTTCCAATTGACAGCTTACCTTCAACAATTGATCTTATCTTTATAGCGTGACTGATTCTCCAGCCAATAAGACATAGTTTCCAAATGGCTAGTAAATTGTAAAGCCCTCGATAGGCCCTCGATTATATATTAGTAGTACAACTGCAGATCCCTGATGGATATAGGCCTTCGATTATCCAATTGTAAGCCTGACTTTAGCGAGACTTAAAACTTGCACCTTATCGTTGTTCAATGCCCGCTACTGACATTGGGCAAATACTATAATATCAAATCTTTTATTCAGTGGAATAAAACAATCAAGTTAATCATAATTTACATCATTTTAACCAATTTGTAGGCTTGTAGAAATCTTCTATTAAAAAACAGAAATAATTTAGCATTTGATGGGAATATTCATTTATAGATATGTTGACGACATGAACAGTTAGTATTGCTAGCAATCAGAAATAGACTTTCATCGGTTTAAATCAACCCAAAACGTTTAACGCGCAAAGACTTGGAGCATGTACCGAGAATAATGCCTTAGTGCCAACATTAATCTCGTGGTATATTCAAGGATATATGTATTCTAAAATTTCTGTCTGCATTCAATCTGGTTCATTTTTGTATCCATTCCTAATGTTTTGCTCATGCTCAAATTGCATTCTGACTACATTCTAAATAGACTTGCGGAATTCTGCGAGCATTCAAAACATTTTGATCGTATTAGAAGAAGAACCCAAACGGTTATCATCTGCAAACATTCGTATATAAACGCGGTCAGCTGCTAGATCGTTATTAGTTGGTATTGGAGAGTCTCATGGGTAACATCACGTCATGCCGCCAATTTGATTTTCCCTCCCGAATGTGTCACGAATTTGTGTTTTTTTTCTAATTTCCGGCTAGTTCTGCCTAATTCCTGCTGATTCTGATTAAGTGTTACTAGGGCTTATGGAAAAGCACCGATTGGAAGAGCAGACGACTTGGGACTGGTTAAACCAGAAATAGTTTCATAACACCAAATAAAATGGTTATCTTGATTTTGTCTGTTTAAAATTGGCTTGAAGGTGAAGTCCGAAATTGTATTTTCGATGAGAATAAGGTGTGAATACAGAGGGGACCATCAAAGACAATTGAAATCTTGTCTGTGTATATTTCCAGCCAGATAGTCTCAAAACGAATAGGAATCGAAACCATATCAATGTTCGGTCGAGGGATGAATTATTACTGATTTGTGACAGGAATAAACCTGGTGAAGTGCGAACAACTTTTCCAATGAACATCAATGTATATATATCATACGAGTTTTTTGTTTGAAATTGTGGTTTTAGGGCCGCTTCCCTGGTTTGGATTTCGCGGCCCAAATATAAGATACGAGTAGATTGCGGAGCGACTCGGATACATGTAGTCTTTGATTGGCCGGTAAATCAACAAGGGGTCACAGTTTTTTATACACATTTGCAGGGGCGAAAAGTACAAAGCTGGACATAAAAAACGAAACTTTAGACTTGCTGACAATAGCTGCCAAAAGTAATATTCAATCTAACTATAGCCTAAGGGCTGCACTACAGAAAATATCCATGAGCTTCAAAAAACCCTTGCACAAAGATAGACGGCTGTTTTATTGCAATCGGCTAAACCTCGAGCGTTCTCGTCACCACTATATTAAGCCGTGACAGATGTTCAAATAAGCAGCAAAATCGTGCATTTTATCCACACATTTGAATGAACCTAGCGAATTCCACATGGCTTATACGGAAATAAAGGTTAGAAGTACATAATGTTCTGTGGCCAGTTGCTCGAAAGACGATTAGCCGCTAACACCAGATTAAATCGCTAATTCCAGGTTAGAGATAGACCTTTAAGATGGTGTGACGTCATCTAATAGTAGATTACATTTAATAGCGTTTTGAGCAACCGGCCCCTGAACCAACACAGATGGAAACTGTGGATTGTCCACACAACGCAGCCTATGTTATCAGCGGACTAAGAAAATGCATGACGTGAAGGATGTCCGAGATAATGTGAACTGTACGTCCAACGACTTCTGTGTCTCTTTATTGACGTCGGCCCGCTGTTGATTGTTAGTGTTTAGCGTATTGGCCGAAGTTCCGCTACAGTTCTTCGGGAGAGGATTTAACTCATATTTAAGTAAGGCTGAGTGAGCAATATATCGTCATATACATGTCAGTTAAACAGTTTAAAGTATGGCAAATTAAGGAGGTAAATAACTGCACTAATGTCTAACAAATATTACCTACTGTGCTTATCAGAACCAATTTATTACAGAACCTGCAAAATTAACATCTTTAACTTGTTTCACAATGATATTGGTCTAAGTAGTACTGTAACAGAGTCCAAGTCCGTCCCTCGCTAGATTCTGGTTTCTCAGTTCTAACAAAGTTTAAAATCAAATCCATTCTTACACTATTAGTACTGTATATTTCTCTTGGATTTAATTCGCTCTTGGTCAAGGTGATTAACTTTGTTTGTAATTATTCTACCAATATATATATATTTTGAATAAATTAAGAGACACAAATTTGCTTGCCTCCACCGGGATTCGAATCTGGGTTACAGGACCAACACTCTACCAACTGAGCTACATAGGCTCACAGCAGAATGAGTCCCTAATTCTAACCCAGTGAAGGCGGCGATTTCTCTCAGTTTTGTCCATTTAACGTTAATTACTGATACTGGATTTACTATACTCGAAATGCAATGCATGGAAACTTGCGAAAATATGTACTGTGAATTTTAAGAAAATGTCATTGGGTGGAAACCGGAAAAATTAATGTTTTAGTTAATGATTTGTTTTAGGAATGCGACGATGAGGTCTCCAATTCAGGAAGAAAAGAAATCAAGGTAGTTCGTGGAGAAAATGTCCATGCAACATATACGCATTAAGAATATCAACCGACTGAACATGAGCTGACTGATAAGGGGAGATAATTGTTCCAGCTTTCCTTGGTAAAATTGCCTGTTCTAGTCAAATCAGGTCGACGGTCAAATTGTCGCGTTTAATGGTTGGCCAATTCCTTCCATTACGAACAGTTCGATCGTATGTAATCTCGCCAGTGCTACAAATGGGCTCTCCTTTTATCCGGGTTAGACAAATTTGGTCTGCAGATTATGATACTAGTCGTTGACATGACAGGCTGTTAAACAGCCGATCACATTCAGCTTCCTCAGAATTCCCTAAACGGTTTTTAATAATAGCACCAAAACCGCTAGATTTCCTGGCATATTATTGCAATTGATCTATCACATTATTCTATGGATTTAAAGGGTAGGCCTATAAGCTGTACGACGAACGCTACCAAAGCTAATGTCAACATCATATTGATACCCATACAGCTCCGTGTTCCTCCATCTAGATTGAGCCAATTGACGGCGAATAAAGCGTCTACTGTAGATCAATGAGAACTAACGAGCGCGAAATCGTTACCCGTCTATGTCATTCAAGTAAACATACCAATCTAGAAGAGACTAACTAGTCTGCTAGAACCCTTTAGCTTACCATCGCTTATTGACACGACAGCTTTACTCGTTTGAAGCAAGTTGATGGAGGTAGCCTTTCAACAAGAAGATAGTACAATAGAGCGGTTGTGAACATAATACATGACAAATCTCTTGCTGGCTTCAACAGGTGTTTATATCGCAGTTGCGTTCGTTGCAGCGTAATAGTCTGTGTTCTACTTTTTTAAGCTTTCAAGAGAAGTCCAGTGGCCGGTTGCTCAAATCTCAGTTAAGTTAACGTTACATAACGCTGCTTAACAATGCATTTATTTATCACGTGGCGTCCATTTCTTTGTGACGCCACTTGAACTAACGGAGCTTTGAGCAACCGGCCCCAAGAGGATATTACACTGTAAAGTGTGAATACAATTAATATAGCTCAAGTGTGCTGTTAAAGTCTTTCCAACCCAATTAAGCAATATTCTGCTATTCAAATTTGACTGTGTGATATTTTTTATACCATGGGTTTCACAACGAAGGGTTTTAATATTGCTGGCAGAAAACTACCGATTAAATTTGATTTATCATAGATTACGTCGCGTCACAAATAAATTGATACGCCATAATATAAATGCATTATTACGCGATGTGTTACCATAAATCGTCCTAATCGGCTTTCCGCTGAACAGTGGCTGGTGTAACGTCATTGATATATGACACGATTGACATCTGTTTTTACCATAATAAGAATAGTAAAAAAATGTTTGTGTATATTGTCATAATACATGTTTATTTCAAACTGTGTTTTTTTAATGATTTAAGTCATTGGCTATCAAGATTCATGTATCTTTAAATGTAAACGAGAAGCATTCTAGTACTTTTGACCAGTGTAAATTGTTGTAATATTGTTGCAATTGTTGCAATCATTTTGTTCACATACTGAATTGGCCAGAACCCACTTTTCACCGGGCAGTCACTGTTTGTTTACTTTCAATGTTCTAGTAGTTTTTCTGAACCTGAACTTATTGTTTTGAAATCTGTTGATTAGGTAAAATTAGGTTTTCCAGAGTGTTCTATGTGGTGTTATTCTACAATTATATCTACAACTTTTGCATCTCCCTATATAAGTGAGATCGATTGTATGATTTGGAATAAGTCACAAGCCAGTCACTACTCAGTCGAAAGAGTGACCAGCCAGCCAAGCCAATGGATATAGAGAAAAGCAGTCTGATTAATTTTGGCTATATATATGTAACAACTTGGGCAGTGTTATGTTTCATTGAATTCTGAACCTACCTTGGATAAATCTGTAAGAGGATTAATATCGGATCTGGATATGGTGATTACCCTGATGTGTATATAATCGGAATAATTCCGTGTTTTAAGCCTTGGAACTGTATATCTAACGATTTATTGCTCTAGACTTCGAAGAAGTTGCAGATTATCATAACAGACTGGTTTATTAAGTCAACGCGTTTGGACTCAACTATTTATAAGGCAGGTTTATACACTGACCCATTGTATGCTATTTGTAAGTTACTTTATATGCGTAATATTTGTATTATCTCCTACATTCAATTGTATTTCTTAAAGTATTTTTGCCATTGTATACTATACTGTTTATCACTGCTTTTGTTGTTATTTTACAATAAATATTGTAAATAAATAAAATCGCTGATTGTTTTCTTTCTGGTTGGTTTCCACCGTAACAATATAGTGTGTCACCGTTTGTTATCAGTGTACGTGTCTGAGCTTAACTATCTTATTAAAATAAACAACAAAACTGCATGGAATTCATATTCATTATTTATAATTCATGTCTCGTGAGCTTGGGTTTTAACAGACATTGTTTCGTATGTTGTGCCCAAACCAACACACATATACAGATGCAAGATTAAGTTATTTAAGTGAAATTATGAAGCCGGAAAACACAAATAGGTAGGAATTTATACGAATAACAACTTCGTAGATAGTTATAATCACAATTTTCAATCTCATTTCAGAGACTGCTGCCAAGTGTGAAAACGATCTCTGAAATTAAATTGAAAAGTTGTGATTAATATACGAAACAGTTGTTATCCATATAAATCCCTACTTGCTTAAACTCTGCAGAGGCTAAGATTTGTTACATCAAATACATCACTATGGCGTAGAGAGAAACTTAAAACCAATTTGTAAATTATCAAGCATTTTATACCATAAAATGTGCACATTATTTCAAACAACGATCAGCCATGTAGCAATGTCACTATTTATCTTAATGTTTCGATCCGTGTATGATTCCAAAGGGCGAAAACATTCGGCGTGACATTTGGGAAAAAATTCACTATCACCAATCTCCTGACATAGGAGGTAAATTTGTATATTTCTGATACGTGCAGTGTTAGCTGATATATACTTGTAGTACAGCAGGTCACAGGTGGCATATTTCAATATTTTCAGTTGTTAAAGATATGTAAGGGGCTCAAATGGAGGCAATTTGTCTTCTCAATTGCTTGTCAAATGGTCTCATCTATGATCTCGTACACCGAGAGATGTTAATGAAAGGCCACAGAGATAATTTGCAATGATAGCATCCTTAGACCACCGCATTTACTGACAAGGTTAGGTTATTTCGGTTCACTGCTATAATTTATGACCAGGTGGGGATTTTAAGATACATGTCCATAACAATCGCTATCAAGACACTCGTATCTAGTCATCCAATCAGCTATACAAGATTAAATAACCATATATCATTTGTGATATCACAAATCGTTCACAATTGAGACATTATAACAGAGGTGAAATCCATTCAGGTGTATCCACTTTCCCAGATTAAAATCAATTATCAAATGATATACAACTTGGTTCAGTAATATAACAAATGAGTGAATTCATGTGTAATACAATATAATTGTTTGTTCTCACTTAATTAAAATATACAGCTTTGGCTGTATATTCAGCTAATCAAACAACATTTATTGATTGGGCGTTGCCCATATAGTTATTTGCCTGGGGCGAATCCCATGTTTATCTCATGAAAGAAAACATACAAGAACGATTTCAGAAGATAAATGAACATATGGTGACCATCGTTTCTTTGTTAAGGATCATTTTATGTTCTGACAGTTGAAGACCTTCGTGGGGGAGTTGTGTAAATAATGCACACTCTGGAGAGCATGCACCTCAAGTTCCCACCCCCCACTAACATCTGAGTTCGATGGTTCGATTCTTGTCGTCCGCATGTGGGCGAGTATGATAGCATCCAACTTATTGTCGTGGGGTGTCTGGGTTGTTGCTAGTTTTCCTCCCACAATAATGCTGGTCAGTAGCCTGTAATTGGGATAAGGTCATGTCGATCTAACGTCACCTTAAATAAATAATAAAATAATATAAAAGTTGAATTATCTTCCCAATCAATGACTTTATGATTGGATGATAGTATCTTATAGAAAACTATTCGTTGAAGGCAGTCATTAACGGGTTTTTGGTAGTCACGATGTACACTGAGATCAGAGAAGTCTGACATATTCCAAGAGCTTTTGCCTCATTACTCAGTATAATCTACATATTTAGACACACTTTGGAAAGTACATGCATCAAATTTATGATGCCAGTTTGCTGTTATTTTTCGTGTCGAATCAACATGGCTGATGTCAAAGTTTAAAACTCCCTGTGTATCAAACATTCCCCGAAAGTGGACAATTGATTACTTTGTTAAAGGCAGATAAGCAGCTATTCAATCAGGGTGTGCCAGTTTATGAAACATATAGTACATAAATTAACCAGATTTTGCATGAGAGTACCCGAGTGAAAGAGGACAATTCAAACAAACCCGATAACTCAATGCAATGACATGTATTTGACAAGACAAAATATCCTGACAATGTTTATCGCTAGCAGGAATAAGTGTAGATTATTGAAAGGACCGTCTTAATTAAAAGGAACAGTTAAATGAATCAATGTTATTGTAAAACCTAGAGACAATCATACATTGGCTGGTGCTGAGACTAAACTGGTCTGAAAGGGAATGTCTGAGATGTGAATTCGAATAATGCCTGAAACCAACCTTCTGATTGAACGACGCGTCATAAATGGTCCATAAACCCAGTTCATCTTAACTGAAGCGGGAAGGTTGTATAGGAAATAGCTGTTAATGTTGACAAATGGCAGCAGGTATCTATGAGTGAGAATATTGGTTGGCTCGGATCAATACCTTTATTTATCTCCAGCGCTGCAGTGCGAATCAAAACAGCGGGAACATCATTGATTGATTACCTCCCTTTAAGACGATATTATACATCCAGTGTGTCACGCACATTGCTCCTTACGTTGAAAACAGCTAACCACATTATCCATAAAACAAATCGTTATACTTGTTATCTCAAGTTTCTTCACATCGTCAATACCCATTAAATATCATATTTATAAATAATGTCAGAAATTATTGAATGATATTGTTTGTTGAAACCATTATTTGTCGACATAACTGTGTATCAGTTGATATCACATTACTTTCATATCAATTAATTTATTGTTTTTTCAAACGTCCTAAGAATCCCTGCAAAGTCCCTGCAAAGATCATTTAAAATAAGTTTGACACACACATTTGTATTAATTATATCTGGCATCAGTACCTTAGCCTTCAGGGGCAAGTTGCTCGAAAGATGATACGCCGCTAATACCAGATTAAATCGCTAATACCGGGTTAGATATAGACCTTCAACATGGCGTGACGTCATCTAATAACGGATTAAATTTAATAGCGCTTCGAGCACGATATAACTGGGCGTTTATTATTTATGTTTAAACAATAATGCGTTTTGAATTAAGTGTAGAAATGCTACAATTCCCCTTTGTGTGCAATTGTGCAGGGATGAATGATTATCCCACTGATATTTAAGATAACTAGGGTTACGGCATTTTGTTTATAATTACACCTGTATCATTTGTTTTTCCCGTTGTGAACAGGGCCGAATTAAGACCAATATAAATGCCCTAAGCACTTAAAATATTTTGTTGCCCTCATCTATATGTAATTCAAAATATAAAACATATTAAACCATAAAACCAGAACCTTCCCCCTTCCTATATGCTCTTAGCAGGCTGTTAGCAGTGCTTAATGGTAAATCTTCCAACCCTCAGTGGTCTGCACAAAGTTTTCATCCACTACTCTTTCTCGAAAAGGCGAGGTTGTATTGTTTCGTCTGTTTTCCGGTCACTTTCC
>JAQQZZ010153248.1:0-11582 GCA_030265115.1 Mopalia vespertina | reverse complement strand
TTTTAGATGTGATTTACTGACTGATATAATTTCTCATGTTTTTAGATGTGATTTACTGACTGATATAATTTCTCATGTTTTTAGATGTGATTTACTGACTGATATAATTTCTCATGATTTTAGTTATGATTTACTGACTGACTGACTTCTCATGTTTTTAGATGTGATTTACTGACTGATGTGGAAGCAGCAGAAGTTGAAGTTATATTATTAACAAAACGAGAAGATGGAGATGGACATGAAGAACCAGATAAAGTTGTTACTCCAGATAAAACTGGTGAGTAAGCTTATGAACCACACAGGTTAATTAGACACAGGTAAGGCAGGTGAAGTTGTGACAAACTTCACCTGCCGCAACTTCAGCTGAAGTTATTGTATATAGTGTCTTCTCCTGGTCTGTTTGGGTCTTTTGATATTGTATTGAATAAACAAATAAAAATAAATAAATGTGGGTAGGTTTTTACAAGGTTTCCTTGCAGGTTTTCCACTGTATTTAGAGAAGGAAGAAAGGACACAATCTGTCTTCATATACATTTAATAGAAATTTGTGAGTATGACTTTGTACCCCAAGAGGACTGGAGGACACTTCTTCAAGACACACTAATTGTGGCGCCCTTGAACGTTTTGTCCTGTGATTTTTCTTGTTTGTTGTGAGCCAGGTGTGAATTAGGTTTTCCTACTAAATGGGTTGACTGGCTTTCACATAAGTGAACTAAGTATGGCATGAAATAGAAATTAAACAGACAGAAAGACACAGTATTTTGTGATAATATATCCTTAGTTTGAACAGATTCTAGTTCAGACAATTTCCCAGGTTTAAACCCGTCCAAGAATCGAACCCATGACCCTCAGAATTTGACACCGAATTGCCTGCAGTAAATGTTGGCCACCTAGGCCATTCAGCCAATACGGGAACAAAACTAAAAAATGTATTTTACTGTTTGACCACTTAATATATTTTTGCACTGAACATTCAACAATGCAAAAGTTGTGAAATGCTTATAAGCATCATATGGAATGATCAAAGTTATTTGTGAAAATATGAATATTAAGATGTGAGAACTCTAATAATTGAATTTGGTTACCTCCCTTAAACAATTATCTCCCTTTAACCTGTAAAAATGTTATTTTGAAATACAGACAAATCAAGAGAACACATGTAGTTGAATATAAGGTAAAACTTTAGAACAATCAAAGTATATTCAGTTATGAGTTGTATTACATACATGTGGACCACCTGTAGAAAAAAATGTATAATACATTTCCTAAGATTTATCTTACTGATATAAAAAAAAACCTGGCAAATATATACAAAGTATTTCAATGTGAAATTTCTGGATATTTACATTACGTTTCCTCTTTTAAGATAGACACATTGTAGGGTTAGACATACATCCTGTCAAAAGTTTGACCTTCAGATGGAAGGTCATCTGTAAGGTATGTGATAGAAAACACTTAATGAAATCTTGCAGACAATACACTTAATATTCTGATAATTCCAATAAAAATGTTGTGAAACAGAAATAAATCTATAAAACAAAAAAAGAACTATAAAAAGAATAAATGTGAAAATATTATATAATTACAATAAATATCTTTATTTAATGGAAAAGAAAATTTTGCACCTCACTGTAGCCCTCAATAAATACTATGAATGAATTATGAACATGTCAGTTTTGAAATAATAAATATTGAAGATTGATCAATGTAATTATATTCTAAAAAGTTCGTCTTAAAATATTTGATTAACAATGAATCAATAACACAGGTATGTGGGGCAATATTTACAGATAAAAAAAAAATTCTCATGCACCATTAAAAGAATAATAATATATTTGTTTGCTGAATTAGAAAATACTTGAGAGGTTCATCCATGAAGTGTGAATCAAAAATCTGTAATGTTGACCGAGTTAGTCCTGGGAATGACTAATTGGTTGTCTAAACATTTAGAACCTACATGGTAGTCTCCGTACCGTACTATGAACCACTTGATAACTTTCCTTCATTTCTGGCCTTACGGTTTTGATCAAACTTGTAAATTGTTCTCTCCCAAACCACTTGATAACCTTCCTTCATTCCATGCCACAAACTGTTGATCACAATTATCAATTTTCTTGGGAAGCTGAAATCTAAAGTGCCTTTAATGTTAAAGTGACGTGACATAAAGCACACACCATTTGAAGTAGCATTTTGTTTCCTCCTTGCACAAGAGAGCATTGTGTTAGTTTCTTGTAAATTACAAGTTACTGTTACATACACAGTGTGGGAAATATACTAATTGTAAGTCTAATAGAGGACTTTTTTTTAAAATGCTGAAAGTCACAGGATGATTAAAACGATGCGTTCATATGGTAATTTTAAGGACCAGTTTATGATTTCTCCGTAAGTTATGGCCAGTTTCATTGTTCTATAAAGAAGCAAGTGGTTGAAGGAAGCTTCCTATGCCATGGTTCTGACAGAGTTAACGGGTAAATTATTGCGGATTTGTTTTCTGCATACTTACTTTGATATAAGCACACTTTTTTAGAAACTAATTACTTACTTGTGTCTGCATTGTATCACTGTTTCTTGCTAGTGGTACCGAAATCGCTGTTTGCTAGTATCAGTAAAATAACTTTAAAGATGATATAAAACCGCAATTGAACAAACATGAGGGATAGCCTATCCTGGAAAGTAATGACAAGCTCCTACTGAAAGGAAAGGTTGATTGTAAAGTGCAGGTTTGAACTAATGGGCAATATGAAGCTGATCTGTAAGTGAAGCTTATGAGTGTCCTGTCTTGGGTTTTGTTTATTGTCCTGTAAACAGTGCTTTTGGGGCCCTTTTATGCCCTTTACAAGTGAAATAAAGTCAAATATGGTGTTAAACCCCCATTACACTACACCAACCCAACTCGACCATTGAGGAACAATATTTGTCCAGCAGAGCTTGTCCTTCTCAGAGAGATTAGTATATGTTCCAAGCATACTGCTGCTGACTTCATTTAACATTTGATGATCCACTTCATCCGTGGCTTAGTAGTTAGCTTGTGCGCTTACTAATCCTTCTTCGGGTACCGTTCACTAAATCCAGTCTGTCTGTTGACCATCAGGTATATGATGTCACATGATGTGGCTGCGGCAGTCATGGGGTAGTTTTTACGAGGGTTCCTCTTCGTTTTCCACCTTAATAAGGCAATGATTAGTGTGAAGTGGATAATCAGTCATCATATAAATGAAATACCCTTGAGTACAGCATTAAACCCCAAACAAACTTCAATGTATGTTGTAGTACATTAAATCATATAGGTTTGAGCATGGCATGACAGACCAAAAGACTAGTGTAAGAATCTGTCAATATTTATAATGTTTTCAGTTGGTCAGCCGAAGCCAGTGCAATCTCCACAAAGCCAACCTGAGCCGGATTTGGTACAAGCAGAGATTGAGATCAACTATGCTGAGATTGACGGACTTTGTGACACAGATGAGGAAGATCAGGACCTTACGGCAGAGGTCAAGAAACCGACCCGAGTAAAGTTCAGCCGCTCTCCAATTAAGGTGAGAGATTTCTTGTTGGATTCGTCACAGGTTTTGTACAGTCCTTGAAACTCCAGGAGATAACTGGATAAATGAAAATAAGTTTTCCAAAATTGGAATTTTTTGGAAACCATTTTTGCTGCTTGAAAACTCCTGGAAATTGAATATAAGTGTTCACATTTATATTGGAAAACTTTTATCAAAAAATGAAAACCATATTGATTTTAGTATTTTCGTTATTTTGGGATAACATTTTTTTTAGTTTGAATAGATTCTAGATCAGAAAATTTTGCAGGTTGAAACCCGTCCGGAAATCGAATCCATGACCCTCAGAGTTAGCAGTAAATGCCAGCCATCTAGAAGGCTGGTTGGCTAAGTGGTCCAGGTGGCCGGCATGTACTGCTGACGATTCAGTGCCTAAGCTAAGAAAGTGTTATCCCTAAATAACAAAAAATACTGTAAATATTCATTTTCTAAAAAACACAAAAATCATTATGATCATTATGTCAATTTGGCATTTCCCACAAATCCTTGCAAATGTACAATTTATTTTTTCTTTGATAAGATTTTGCAAATGTTTGACAAACTCTTGAAAAATGCTGCCATTCTCTCTGTACTTTCATTTTCCAACAGAGCCAGGCCCTTTGGGTTAGGGCAGTTTGTTTGTAGAGTTGCAATGCTGCCTTTACTTAGCACTAGGAGAAGAGATTAACTTTCCAGCTGTATCAAAACACTTCAGATTTTATGGTTGTCAATAATTGTTGGAATTAGGGGTAGAATTAGAACAAAAAAGTTTGGTGCACCCAGAACACCTAAATACTTTATTAACAGACGTGACAAAATCCTGTAGGTGCATATGGATAAATCTTGGTGCACTGATGCACCTATGCACCCACTTTTTCGAACCCTGGTTGGAATATACCGCCATCATATAAGTGAAATACCCTTAAGCACGGCGTTGAACACCAGTCAATGAATCCTTTAAACAAATCAAAACTCTTTGCTGTTTTTACTTCTGCTGGTGTGACAATTTATTGGTGGAATACATAGCCCTCCCATTAGTGAAATATGTGAGAAATACAGGATGATTAATTACACTCTTGTTTAGAAACTGGAGTTTGGTTATCAAGATTTATTCTGTATTTTCACCTCGTGATTGACTTGTCTTGCCATGGTGGTTTCTTTCACCAATTGGGCTGGCACGGCGTCATGTGAGGCAAGATGAAGAGGTTTCCCAATTAAAGGTTATTTTGCTGAATTGGGGCCTCTTTCGATGAGAATTCCCAGATATACACGTACTGTTTCCTTGTTAATCTGTGACCTTTTTAGATGAGAATTCCCAGATATACCTGTACTGCTTCCTTGTTAATCTGTGACCTCTTTAGATGAGAATTCCCAGATATACATATACTGCTTCCTTGTTAATCTGTGACCTATTTAAATGAGGATTCACAGATATACATGTACTGCTTCCTTGTTAATCTGTGACCTCTTTAGATGAGAATTCCCAGATATACCTGTACTGCTTCCTTGTTAATCTGTGACCTCTTTAGGTGAGGATTCACAGATATACATATACTGCTTCCTTGTTAATCTGTGACCTATTTAAATGAGAATTCCCAGATATACATGTACTGCTTCCTTGTTAATCTGTGACCTCTTTAGATGAGGATTCCCAGATATACCTGTACTGCTTCCTTGTTAATCTGTGACCACTTTAAATGAGAATTCCCAGATATACATGTACTGCTTCCTTGTTAATCTGTGACCTCTTTAAATGAGAATTCCCAGATATACATGTACTGCTTCCTTGTTAATCTGTGACCTCTTTAATTGAGGATTCCTAGATATATGGTCTCTTGCTTATCTTGGGTCTCTTTAGATGGGGTTTCCCAGGTTTACAAGTATGGTTCTCATGTTTAATCTGTGGCCTCTTTAAATGAGCACATTTCGCAGATAAATGTGTCTTTTTCTGATCTGGGGCCTCCTTAGATGAGGAGATTTTCAGATATACATTTATGGTTCTTTCGTTAACCTGGGACCACTTTAGATGATGTGGTTTCGCAGTTATATAGGTGCCTTTGTCACATCTTGTGACAACTGGTATGGTATTGTTGTCTTTATTTAATGTGTATGTCAAGGTCTCTGGTTTTGTATCTTGTTTTTTTTTTTTTTTGTGACTTACGTGATGGTTTTTGCAATCATGATCGACTCTTTTCTACCTGTACTTCGGCTGATAAAAAGTAATTTCCTGATTTCCCCATTCGTAATTATTTTCCTTTTTATACTTCTGCTTTCATTGTCAGTTTATCCTCACGGTTTATTGTCATTGTACAAGCTAAATTTTACTATATTGACTTCCCTATAATTTTTGAAAACGTCCTTTGTTTCAACAAGATCCAGTTTAAATTTGATGTCTTTGATTTTCCTCAGCTAGCATCATGTAGAGTGATTTTAGTGAATGTAAAGTGAATGTAACCTGTCTGTGTATATCAGCATTAAGAAGATAGTTAATTAATTAATCCATCCATTGCCTAATTGAACAAGGCTTTATTTTGGGCGGCAGTATTTGGCACACTACCACAGCATGTATGCTCAGTCTAGGCAATAACCATTTCTCGTTAGAAAAGAGCTAAATTTAACAAAACAAACATTCCTGTCTTGTAGTGTCAGACCAGGCACCTGAACCATACATTAACTTTTCTGCTGTAAATGACCTAAAATTTCTTTCTATTTTTAATTTTTTTTTACTCCAATGAAATTCCACTTTATGGAATAAAGTTGATTTTAATTTTGCATAATTGTACTGCTTTTCACAATTCATGAGCAGGATGTTTTGTAACTCTGCAGACTTTTATTCCATTTTACTGCTTTAATTTTTATAGGATTTATAGAAGTCGCCCGGTTTATTAGAAAGTGTTTCTGTTAGTCACAGAAATATCACGTATTGGAATGTTCTACATTCAACATTCAATCATTACAATAATTGTGGGTAATAAAAGTTCCATGTCACTCCTCTATGGACCAATCAATAATGATCTGATCTGTATTTGCCTCCCTAACAGCCAATCAGATTACATTTGTCAGATTCATACTTAACTCCAAAGCCCAAATCCTTGGATGTTGAAGAGAATGGCAGAAATGTTTTGCCAGAGTTAAATGGAGAAGTACATGGATTCGAGCTTTTTATTTTCTCGCTAAAGATTAAGAACGTTAAATAGTTGTGTAAGAAGAATTTTGAGTTCTTCATGTGGAGTTGCCGAGCTTGTTGCGTGTCCTATCTCAAGGTTAGGTTAGTTGGTATTTGTTGTCGAACCAAAGTTAAGGGGAGACTTTTCACTAAGACCAGTGTTTCCAGTGTAGTCTTATTGTCATTACTTGTTGAGAGTCAAAACCAAACAGTTCACGTTTCATCTTTGTGTTACTGTGACCTTTTAACTATTGGATAACAATGCCGTTATACTACTGTTAAGCATGATGATAAACACCAATCAATCAGCTAAAGTTGAGGTTTTTGCATTGTTAAAAAAGTTTTTGAGATCCATGTTGTCCATGTTGTTTCTGTATAATGGGCAGGTGGTTGGATGGAGCTTTCTGGTGCCAAAAGAGTTGTTTGTATTGCCTCATGGGTTTGTCCTGTTTGGTCTATGTTGCCAGTTTTGTTGGGGGTGTCTTGTTGCCCCGGTCCTCGCGGAGCTAAAGAGCAACATGAAGACGATCTGTTTGTGATGCTATTGTAATTTGTCCTCTGATTGTCCTGTTTTATCGTGTCTTGTCGCAGGTGTGGTTGAGGATGGGTGTCCTTCATCCATTAGGCTGTCATGTGAGTGAAAAAACCTTAAGTACAGCATTAAACGGAAGTCAATTCTTGGGGTGTCACTTTGGTTGTCTTCTAGAGTCTCTGGCCTGCGGCACTTATTTACCCTACTTCAATGCACTGTTCGTGAGATCCTGTCCATCTATTGACCATCAGGTATATGACTGGGTCACATGTTGTGGCTCCGGCAATCCATAGGGTGGTTTTAGAAGTTTCCTCTATATTCTGAAGTCTCAATACTATGAATTTTTTTAAAAAAGCAGGAATATTTGAATGTTATCATCTGCTAATATTTGTTTTTATTTTCAGGTTTTTTGTACATTTTCTGGTGAAGAATATGACCGTAGGAACGTAGATGTCGATCCTGTGGCAGCCTCCGCCGAATATGAACTTGAAAAACGTGTGGAAAAAATGGATGTCTTTCCAGTGGACCTTGAAAAAGGTAAACCCTAACCACAATTCAGACCCTCGGCTAAGAGCAGATATTTATTTTGTGGAGCAGCAATACTGTTTTTTACTTTGCATTCAATGGTCAAAGAAAAAAATGAAATCCTTTAACATGAAACAATAATTCCAATAGGGTTTGAAATTTGTATCTCTTTTCTATAAAACAAGAAAAAAATTCTCACACATACATGTACAATCGTATTCTCGTGAGAGTTTCTATAGTCGACGAGACTAAGACAACTCTCGTAGGCTATGCCAGGCCGTCGCGCATTAATTTCCGTCAATATTTGGGGCGACGTATACCACAGCCCAGCAAATAAAAAAAGTGCAAAACAAGATGGCCCGGGTGTATCTTAGAGACAATGTCTCGACGTAGGAAGTAGAATCGATTTTATTTTAGAATGATACATGTATATACAAAATAATAACCTTGACCTAAATTGTGTGACCTTGACCTCTATTACTCAGGCCCAGAAGGATTGGGGTTGAGTATCATAGGAATGGGTGTTGGGGCAGACTCGGGATTGGAAAAACTTGGAATTTTTATTAAAACTTTGACCCAGGGTGGAGCAGCACAAAGAGATGGCAGGTGAGGCTTATTTCTGTAACTTTCTTACTGCTGTCTTTGCATAGCACTTAACTATTCCAAGAAAGCTTAAACTATACAGTTTATGGTTATGTGAGTGTGTTTAGCTATTCACTGTTGGATTACACGGCCATCACATTAGTTAAATCTGTTTTATGGAAAGAAAGTTCAGTGAAGGATTATGAAAATGAAACTGGGGACAAATCCTTTTTTGCAAGAAAGTTTGAGTTTTTGTTGATCAAAAGACAAAAAATGTTTTATACAAATCCAGAATTGTCATACTAAAATTGAGTATGGCAGAAAGTCCTCTTCCCCCCCCCCACACACACCCCCCTTCCTTCTATTTTTTGTTTAAGATCTCTAGATTTAAAGATAGACTTCTTTTTACTTCTAGGACAAAATTCAGAACTGTAAATAGTCCAGTTTTCTTCTTTTTTAAAAACCTCATAACAAAAAAATTCATCTTTGCTCACCATCATCACACATGCCTATACATTCAACACATATGTTTTTATTTTGCATAGAGTAAGGCTCCGTCTGCCTCACATCAAGTACACTATAATGTGGCTTGTGGCGTTGTAGCTGTCAATTAATTGAAAGAAAAATTACAGATTTCATTGACCCCTTAAAAGGGTAATGAAGCTTGGCTCCCACATAGTCAAGGTCAGTCGGTTCTGGGGGGTCTGATTGGGTTTCTTCATTGAAATTTAACGTTTAAATTTTCTTTTCACCTTTACAGCTAGCATTGAGTGCAATAAAAGTCCTTTTCTTTTTCAACACATGATACAACTGTGACCAGTAGCTTTCATATACCTCTCAATAGGAATGGTGAATGCTTGGGACCATCTGGTAAAGGCAAAATGTTTCAAACCTTAAATATGGAGTTAATCCCGAAAATCTCAGACTACAGCATACAAGATATTTCTAATTCATTAAGCTCCCTTGCTAAGGGCAGTATAATTGAGGTATATTGATGAACATAATTTTTCCAACAGAGCATTTGCATGTAACACTTAACATTATGGTTGTGTTGATAACCCTTTGGAAGTAGACTACCATCATATAAGTGAAATACCCTAAGCACTCACTGAACATTAACTGATCAACCAATCCAATTCATCAGCAAAAATAATGCATAACCAAGTCCCTCCTGACTATTAAATCTAATCTAGTTAACTCATGCCTTGATATCTAAGAATTATTGATTGACTGACTATTAAATCTGATCTAGTTAACTCAGACCATGATATCTAGGAGTAATTGATCAATGAACAGGAGCCACAACCTTACCATAATAGACAGGCTGAGTGAAGAAACTGGACATTCTCTATGGGGATCCGTTTAGGGCCTGGAATTTAAGATAGTATGTGGGTGGGTATTTGTTGTCATAAAGAATGTTCAGATTGTTTATAGAGAAGTGATAAATTTTTCAAAAGGCAGATATTTATAATGTTTACAGTTGTACATAAAGTTGTGAAATAAATTGAAAACACAAACTGCTGAGCTTCTGCATGTAAACATTTACCTTGACAAGCTTTCGGCCTTCATGCCGAGGCCTTCTACTTGAAATAGACCCCTGCATGCAAAGGCCTTCCACTTTAAAAAGACCCCAGCATGCCGAGGCCGTCCACTTGACATAGACCCCTGCATGCTGAGGTCTTCCACTTAAAAAAGACCCCTGCAGGCCGAGGCCTTTCACTTGAGAAAGGCCCCAGCATACTGGCAGAAAACTCATAAAATTGTGAGCCTTTTATCAACAATATACCAATGTTTAGAATCTGTTCTAACGAAGTAAGTGCTAGCCCTTAATGACGTAAAATACTGGTAATAGAATTGGTTTAGATTTAAGCTGTGTAAGTTGAATGGTGTTGAGGTTGGATATTTCTCACAAATTAATAAGATTTTTAGATTGTGTATGTTAGCTGTACAGAGGCTAGTTTACATTTTTACTGTGTCAGAAGTTTAGGGCTTGTAATATGGTTTTGATGTGTCCGGAGTCAAATTTTAGATAGTGTACAGTATTTGTATAGAGGTTGGTTGAAATTTTTGTCAGTCAAATTTTTAGATAGTTTACAGTATTTGTATTGAGGTAGGTTTAATTTTTTTTCAGTCAGATTTGTAGAAAGTTTACAGTATTTGTACACATGTAGGTTAAAATTTTGTTTACAGTCAGATATTTAGTTTGTTTACGGTAGTTGTAAAGAGGGGGTAGGTTTTAAAAGATGGCTTGGATGAAGGAGTTGAAGAGATAAGCGGCCCCTTGGGTATTAAGTTAAGGCAGATGTGGGACAAACTCTAGAGTCTGCCAATAGGTTCCTGTACTAGTCCCTCGGACACAAAAACATGGCTATCTAGCATTCAGTTTAATTATGGGATATTAGCAGACCAGGATATTGAAACAATAAGGTAAGATTATATCTTGAGACCAGGCTTCAATAA
The DNA here is from genome assembly GCA_030265115.1 of Mopalia vespertina. NCBI lineage: Eukaryota > Metazoa > Mollusca > Polyplacophora > Chitonida > Mopaliidae > Mopalia > Mopalia vespertina. The sequence goes on along the minus strand of JAQQZZ010153248.1, from coordinate 778 downwards.
CTGTTTACACTGTGTAAATTTAGGTTTTGTAGTTTTCTGTGTTCTGTATGGCGTTGGTCAAACAAACAACATGGCTTACCAACTTTATATGTATGTCAAGAGATGGGGTATAAGCAGCCCAGAAAAATTTAAACAAAATGGTAGGATTGTATCATAGGTTGATTATAGGAACTGTGTTCAATGTGTAAATTAATGTTTTGTAGTTCCCTCTTTTTCAACGTAAGTATTATGTGCATTTAGTTGCTGAACCTCATTAACGACAAACTGCATGGTTCACGGTTCGAGGCTGCCTCATGACCCTTTTTATTTTAAGAAATTGTCCTAATTTTTCTAGTTAGGCAACATAGTGCAGTTTAATTATGGGATATTTGCAAACAATATTGAAATTTCATTTAGTGTTAGTTTGACAACTATTTTTACCATTTAAATATATGTTTTCCTGATGTGGGCTTATTTGCAGGTTAATTCCTGGATTCTAATGGCATAAGATTTTAGTTTATATTGTTATGTAAAGGTAGGGTCTTATTTTGAGGTTTATTTACATGTAAAAATTGTTTCACGTTAAATTAAGAGTAGTTTAATTTGGTACTGATTGGACACAATTCAACACAACATGGACACAAACCAACATGGACATAACACAAAAGTAATGCAACATGACATGGACTCAACACAACAGTAACACAACACAGCATGGACATACAACAGGGACTCAACACAGCATGGACACACAACAGGGACTCAACACAGCATGGACACACAACAGGGACTCAACACA
>JAQQZZ010153237.1:0-12462 GCA_030265115.1 Mopalia vespertina | reverse complement strand
AATGTATTGTATTACACACAAAAAGTTTTACTTATTTATAGAATATGGTTTTTGGGTGGTCTTCTCCTTTAAGTAACAGATCAATGTTCGACATCGTTATATGATTCATATGAACTGCAACCATGATTTAGTGTGAAGTAAGCTACTTACATGGCAAAAACATTTATCTTCCAAACAGGAATTATAAAAAATCTAATAAAAGGACAATTGGGAGAACCTACATAAATACACAGGTTTACAGTTCTGAGAATAAGCCCCGCCTACTTCCATCTGGAATGCAAACAAGATCATATATGGCAAACTGTTTGCCATATATGGTCAATTGGGTTAAGCTCGAAGTGAGACAGCTTCTGTTCGGGAAGCAAACACCATAAGCTTAGATGGCAAACTGCAAACCCGTGTATTGTAAAGAAAATCTAGTTTATTTGTAAATAAACTGTAGCAAGTTCATGAAAGCAAACACACAGAGACAACAGATGACCTAGTGCATAGTTTTTACCATCAGGCCCTTCTGTATTAGACATGTTAGAAATAGGTGTAGCAAAATGGGGTACTTTTCCAGACGGACCTTTCCAGAAATGTTGAAGTCTTTGGACATCAGAATCAGTTTATGTGCTGCCTCGCTAGTCATTTAAGGCATCAGCTTCATATTCCTCAGAATTGGTAGAAGCAGATCTTGCAGACCATGAAGCATTTAGTCATTCGAATTAAGTCAATGAAGCAAGAAACTTGAAGTCTGTGTATTTGTAAGCATAAAGGTCATCATAATCAGTTGATTTGTTTGTTTTTTTCCTTGATTAGGATTGAACATCGTACTTATATGATGACAGATTGTCCACTTCCCAGTATTGCTTGCTTAATTTAGTCAGAAAACCGGGAGGAAACCTCCACTAAGCCCCCAGAATCAGTTTAAGCCAAGTCCATTATGCATGATGAAAATTACAGACACAAACATGTGCATGAATCAGCATGCAGCCCAGTTAACCAATAATCTGAAGAAGTTTTTTCTTGTACCTGTACTCGGACATACATGTAAATACGCCCCTTAACTTTAACAGAACATGTACATAGCATTTGATGCAATAAAACAGCAAACCTGAAGACATTTGTTATTATCTACCATGAAACAAATGCATGTCAATAACACAATTATTCAGCTTAATAACGGGTTGATCTCTAAAATATAGAAATGTGTTATTAAGTTAGATGTCGTATACATGTATATATTCTTAACATACATTTTACGCTAAAACGGTAAAATTAAAAAAATCAAACAATGTTTTCAGAAGATTTTCTCATCATTTAGAGACAGATATACAATCCTCCTGTATGAACACCATACACTCCTACAATTTAAAAATGGCCAAAATTTCCACTAATTATTCTCCCTTTAAAGTCCTGCTTTGAACCGAAAACTCTTAAATGTTGTGAGGTAACCTAACATTTGCATTTTCCCTTGGTTTGCTGATTTTTTAAATACATAAATGTGACTTTGTGTAAAATAGAGTAAAATTGCTTTAAAATAAAATCTTCATTGATTATCGAATGTCAAAATCAAAAGCAAAATGCAAATTAAGATGAAAACTGCGAACAATTTGGGAAACCTATAAATCAGTCCTCCTAAACTAAGATTGCATAACCATGGCGAGACCCCGTTCTGTGCGTTCTCACAGGCCTGTACAAGTACATGTAGGCTAACCATTGACTTTTATGGGTAAAGTCATCTAGTTTGGACACATACATGTACAGGCACACTTTGACTTTTAAAATGAAAACCAGAAAGATAATCAATTGGCTGCAAGATTTTGTTCAAATTTTCTGGACTGACAGACTTGAAATAGTTTGCATATGAAGTACCAGAGATTTGTAGAATTCCTTTCAAACTCAAACAAAAATTAACTATTGCCTTCCATTATTTTTACTGAAAAAATAAATATCATATGCATAAATATTGGATTTTTGCCAAAATAATTAAAAAGAAATATTGAATAGAAATTAAAATAGTATGTTAAGTTACATTGTAAATTCTTTTATATATAAAAGCATCACAAATGAGACCGTTTAAAAACCAGCTTGAATTGAAATATTTTAAAATTGATAATATTTATGTGCACCCAAAAAATCTGTACACTGATTTGTATTTTTAAAAAGCACCATATTTTGCCTTGGGCTACACAATGAATACAATGTAGATAAAAATAAAAAATATAACATTAATGATAGAGCCAAGAAAAACTATTCTGGTAGTTTAAATAGTTTTGGTCAACAATGTCGACAAACTAGTTTTTCGCATTTTTAAGCAGGCTGTCCTGTACATGTACTGCAAATGATGGGGTTGGCCAGAAGCTTAAAAGGGAGATAAATCTGTCACACATATGTTAAGACAACAGAGTGATGTCCCTTTGCGAAATAACGTTAACGTTATTTATAAGTAAACTAACCTTTATAAATAAGAGAATTCTTGATTAACTACCGAAATTGAATAAAATTATGATTTGAACGCCCTTTGATATTATGAAAACCCTATATACATTTTAAATAGCTCTGATTAAAACTGAATTTCGATTTTAAAGCAATGTATATAATCGTATTAAAAAGTTATAATTGTTAAAATAGTGATCATTTTTTCTATGTGTTAAAATGTCGCCAATAGTGGGACAGAGAAAGCAGCCTTGGGCTCGTCTGGTACAGCGATAGGGAAATTGTAAAAATTGGACACCCAGTTACTTAAAAGTGAAGCAAAATGACCAGTTTGGACACCAAATATTTCTGGTTAAACACCATACTTACTGTGATCTTGTGCTAATGATATGCTACTGTTTACATGTACCTGTACAATAAAGGAACAATATACTGTACGCATAAAAACAAAATCCTAGTGATGTAGCCGCCATACAAGTATTCCAAGTCATTAATCTCTAAGCTACATGTACTTTACACAATGGTTGATAACAATACAGAAGATACCCTGATACCAAAAATGTCCAGTGAAATGTATATCAGAATTGTTTAAGAAGTTCACTGAATTTACACATCTAACTTAGTTTGTTTCACATGTATTCTATTTAATTAAAAGTCCTATTATAAAAAAAACTTGTGTGAAGATATTATTATGCTCAGCTGGTAACTGTACAATGTAGTTGATTGAATTACACTACATTCAAATTTACAAAGTATATCCTTTATACATAGGTACATGTATAAACCAAGAACACTGTTCTTGTTCTTCTGGTCTTGGTAGATCTAGTCATAAAGAAGATAATCTGATGTTTATAAATCCGAATCTGCCTATGTGTGGTCTGGTATTAGCATAAATGTTTGCGAAGATGGTTCGACAGACAGTTGATTTACTGGTATAACGGGTGTTATCTTCATCATCCATGTCATCAAGACACAGGTTGAAACTGTGTAGAGACACCATGCAACATAAGGCCGAATGTCTGTGTTATGACCTTAATCCATATGCTAGATTTGATTGGTGGCATGCACCAGTCATTGCATATATATGTTCTTGTACAATCGGCTTCGCTCCACCATGCACACAGATTACAAGTTTTCACTTGACCACGATAATACATTAAGGTGTCGAATGTGGCAAGATTAATTAAACCACGTGCTTAGCATGGCTTATGAAGCTGGTGATGCCTGACAGAATACACGTACATTCAGTTAAGTTTGTTTGACTTTTCAGATGTTCCTCCAAGATAACAAAATGATAGGCATTTTTATGAACGTTTAATTTGAATTAATTTGATGCTTGATAATTACACGGGAAAATGTCACTGATAGAAATCCTCGGTTCCTGCAACATGGCTGATTTTACAATGAGACATAAGCTGATCCAAATTAAACAGAACACTGCTAGATGTAGCTCCCAGAAAACATGTGTTGTGGAACACAAAATCAATTAGATACACAGAACGCGATCATCAAAAACTAGCTAGCTACATGGCCACATAATTTCACAGTGCATCCCGAAGAGATAGTTGCGAGATACTGTTATAGTACTGAATTCCTGTTCCAACTGAATCGATTCTGTTATGTATTTTAATAAAGCTGTCAAGCACAAAAAATCCACTACACTTTTCCTGTGTTCCTTGTACACATGGCGAGTAAAATTTAATTCTACATGTGATGTGGATAAAACAACAAAATAAACTACATGTACAGGTCAACAGTTCATCAGAATATATCCTGTGATCCTTAACTTCCATATAAAACTTGAATAATGGATGAAGCCAAACATTAATCCTAGTGGCAGCAATACATACAGCTTGAGACGTACAAATGATTCAGGTCAGATTAATGACATAAAATTGAGCAGTGTCCATTACATAATGATTAAAGATGGGATGTCCTTTAAGGCTAAAATGACACACAAAATGAGATGTGATATAGATGAATTGAATTCTGCTATACTCGAACTGGTTCTGCTTCATCGTCTGTATGTTCCGCTGGCGGTTTGCTTATACTGTTTAGCTTTTTACTGCTGTTTGTTACAAAACGCTGGAAAATAATAAAAAAGGAGTAAAATGAGAATAAAAATTTAACACTAATAATGTTTGATTTATTTTTTTGTAAGTAATTAAAATGTACTGGAGCTTTCATCAAATTTAAATAGCAATTGATCAAATAGATAAATGCAGAATTTTATGGTTATTTAGAGAAAAAGTTCTCTATTTAGAGTACACACAGCCATTAAATATATTTTATTGTAAATCTTAATATGTCATACTTAAATTGTTTCAGTAACAAAAAGTGAATGTATTTATTAACTCTATATTCTAAGAAAGACATTGTCAACAATAATTATCCCCCTTTCACCACATTCTAGATTTGATAAATGCAACTTCTACATGAAAAGGCATGACACAGAATGGTTTTGTGGACCATTAACCTATGATATCATTAACCAAAACAACATTCAGGCCTGTGCTGTTGGGGAGAACGGACAGAACAGGGTTTTTCCCATGGTTATGGAAACTTGATTTAGGAGGACCAATTTATAGGTTTCCTAAATTCTATGCAGTCTTTGTTTAAATTTGCATTTTGCCACTGATTTTGACAAATTTTGTCATCCAATTATCAATGAAGATTGTATTTTAAAGCAATTTTGCTTGATTTTTCACAAAGGCACATTTAAGTATTTAAAAATCAGCAAACCAGGGGAATGCAAATGTTAGGTTACCTCACAAAATTTTAAGGTTCTACCAGAAAAGATTACAGCACAGGCCTGATACTCATGTTCATGAGATGTAAAAACAAAAAACATTTTGACTACTGCGGTTCTTTATACTTGTTGAAAGAAATGGAACTGGTGATAATTAAGTGTTACATAAATCTCATTCAACAACATTATTTTATTACTTGTCAAAATGCTTTAATAAATTGAATTGTCTAAAAGACAACACCCACCATTAAGGACGTATCCATAAAGTATGGTCGATCTGGCGAGCCATCATTAATCTCAGAGTCCTCACAGAAACACAACAGGAGAGCATCAACTACCATCTGAATAAAAAAAAAGAATTCATAGTTTATTGAGTTCATCAGACAATTGACTTTCATTGCTTCAGATAATATTTCCAGTCTTTATACTATGGTTTGCTTGTCCAGAGGCAAGGTCCTTCAGACAGCTTGAATAGTGCACACATTGAGCAACGGTTCATCTTTGTTTGTTTGATTGGTGTTTAACGTCATACTCAAGGGTATTTCACTTATATGACGATGGATTTCCACTTCCCACTGCTCCTTGCCTTATTACGGTGCCAGGATTAAAGGATGCCAGAAAACCAGGAGGAAACCTCGTAAAAACCATCCCTGCGATTGCTGGAGCCACATCGTGTGAGTTACTCATATTCCTGATGGTCGCCGAACGGTAAATCGAAATAGGATTAGTAAGCGCACACGCTACCACTAAACCACAGCCGCGGTTCATCTTTGAAACATACAAACTAATATGTAATATATTAAGACTGTGTACTTACCTCGTAGACCGAGAGAAAACACTTGGCAATGAAATAAGCAAATACAACCACTAATAGAACAGGGATGGCAAAAAAGTGAAGATCCTCTTTATTCTGAAACAAAACAAAATTTGAAATGTTTCAAAACTTGATTTTCCTGTAAATAGACCACATGTAGACGATGAATGATTTAAAATGAGAAAATATTGGAGGCTTACTGCTTTTGGCAAAGAACATGAAAATAAAAGCAGATTTATTTGAAACATCAAAGCTGTCATTTTAAAATAAATGGCTAAATAAGGTACTTGTCTATCAAATAAAAAATATGGGTATTACGTCAAGATTGGTGTTAATTGCTGTGATTAAGGTTATTTAACATAATTGACGGCAACGCGGTGTACTTCCTAAAAGTGAACAGCAACACAACTATAATGTGAAGTGTTAATATAAACAAACGCTCCGTTTGAAAATTAATGATCCTTCATAGCTGACCTAATAAATAAATATGTTAATTATACCGTGGCTAACCAGCGGGCCATGAAGTGAAGGGGTTGATTCTATCTGTCCTAAATCAGAACTTGCTATGCTCTCTTATCTTACAAAGACTCACCCTAAGCCAGAGAATAGCAATAGCACCTGTCGCTGCGGCCACTCCAATCTGACCCAGCAACAACACAAAGTCTCCTATGCTGTTTATGGCGGCTACACGGAGAGCATTATTCACAATTGTTGTGAAAGCCTGAAAAATAATAACAAAAAACATCATTAAAATGCTAACATGGCCAATTCAGTCGTTTAATCATATCTTATAATGCCTGAAAAATATAATTAATACATTTTTATTAAAATGCCAATATGGCTGATCCAATTTTTTCCTTAGTTTCTTACATTTTTTTAGTCGGTACTAGGTTCTTCAAAAGCTCATACAGATGTTACTGCATAGTCTTAGCTAGAGACCCGTTAACCTGTCATTTCCAACAGGCAGATTTCTAAACATGTAGATATTCTGAATTTTAACATGGGAAAGATAGAAAAAAAAATGGAAAATTTTAACAGACAATTTCTCAGAATAGGGATTTATGACAGGCAGATTTCCAATCCTACATGTATATGATATATGATTTATTCACCATAAATAATAATAATTTAATATACAGATACATTAAAAAAAATTAAATGGAGGGAATAAAGCCTTGAGGGGCTTGTTCTATCCCGTAAAACAGGGACAGACATGCAGCTAAGACCCTGTGTTACTGTTTATCAGTTTTATCTTAATATGAATTTATATGCCAGCTCAATGGGTGAAGAAAACAACCCTCAAACAGATGCTGGAAATTATAACAAGACCAAATGATTACAGCACTAAAGCCTAACAAGATGCAAAGATACAATGTCTGATTTTATTCATTGATTGATTGGTGTTTTACGCTGTGTTTAAGGGTATTTCACTAATATGACGGCTGTGTCTGGTTTTCACACTTGGGTCTAATTCACACTATTCATTGCACAACTGGTTTCATTCATATGTTTTTAAAAACATTTGTTGATTCATCAATATACACGATCCATGGACCATCACCCAAACCAATCTGTTTACAACAGAACTTAAGGTACTAAATAAAAAAGATTTTGATTCATAAAACAGCAAAAAATATATTTCTTACCTTTCTGGCAGAAGTACAGAAGTTTGTCCCACGGATTGCTAAAAAAAATAAAAAAAATTATTAAATAAATAGTAGAAGAAAACATACATCATTAAGTTTTATTTATATTCATCTTCACATGTACTTAAACTGTTCAGTTAGCTCCTTAAATTATCTAAAATTACAGCTATAAACCTCTTTTTGCATCCGAAAGATGGGTATTCAAACCAATGCGACAGACTTTGAACGATTTACCCGGAAGTCATGTAGAAGTGTACGAGATTTACATGCCCTATTGCTTGCTATGAAAATGTTTGTAGGCTATCTTATACAATAAAGCAACTAAAATATTACTATCTTAGACAGTAGAATAACTGAAACAAAAACGCAACTGCTTGTTAATGTGGCAAATAGAGGGATTTCAAGTTATGACAATAGACGTACATGTACGTCCATTTGCAAAATGATGTTGACAACCTAATAACAAAGGAGGGCAGCCTGGCTATTCTTTAACATTGCAGGTTTTCAGAAAAATATAGCTTAAAAATTGTTACTTTTGCAAAAAATAAACAATCCAAGCTATGGGAAAACGAAATTAATAAGGTTTTAATAATGTTTCTTTTTTAATTTGAAATATTATGTTAAAAATCATGGATTGGCGCTCCCTTGTCGGAAAGCAACAGCGTTATTTTACAAGGGGAAGTCACTCTCTTGTCATAACTCCATTCACAGGTGCTTGCTTACCTATATATGTGTATGCATTAGCATTTAGGAATTTGAGACATTTTTCCAGACACCATAAACAGCAGGTACAGCACTTAATGCAGTAAGTAGCACAGGCATTGTCTTTACCTTTAAATCTGAAAAACACATGGCCAATGGTGAAAAGTATGTATACAATATGTGTTTCTCTACCATGTGTTTATACAGAGAACTAACTATAGCACAAAAACAAACACATGGTACATGTATGTAAACTTTAAGTCGCAATCTGACCTCTAGGATTATTTTGTTTGTGGTTCCTTGCTAAAATATGGTAGAAAACTAAGAGGAAACCTGGTAAAAACCACTCCCATGATTACCGGAGCCATATCAGGTGAAACAATATTTTAGTTTGTTTACTTTGTCTTTGAAAACTGTATTTTGAATTATTTCCCTTATACAATTTATTCTGTTCGTTTCTTTGATAATGGGTATAACATCGATTTTAAATAAGGGTATTCCACTTATATGACGGATTGTCCACTTCTCACTGTGCTTTACTTAAATATGGTGGAACACCGATAGGACACCTTGTAAAAACCAACCCCGCAATTGATTGTGACACATCATTTGACTCATACCGGACCCTGAAGTGGACAGATTCAACTCTAAAGTGGCACATTCATAGCATGAACAGTAAGCCAACATGCTAACAACTGAACAGCTCAACTGAAGGAACTCCATGCAACTAAAATGCTCCAAAATGTTTGCTTGTACTTAAGGTAATTTCAAGCTATAAGGGCGTGCTAGTCTGATGGGTGAAGGCAACCACCCTAGACGCCACTACATGGGTTTAACTTTGTACTCAAGAGTATTTCTCTTATAGGACGACTGATTGTCCACTACACATTGCTCCTTGTCTAATAATGGTGGAAAACCATAAAAACCACCCCTCAGATTGCAGGAGCCACATTGTGTGACTCACTCATATACCTGTAGAAGACAGACGGACTCGATCTCATGAACGGTACACCGAAGTAGGATTAGTAAGCGCACATGCTAACCACTAAGCCACGGCGCCAATGGGTAAACGAAACCACCCTCAATGCTACTACTTACAAACAATAACTAGACAAGACAATCACCAGATGCTAAACAAAGACACCGTAAACAAATCAGCTTTGTGTTGCCTCTTAACACTGAAAGCACCAGGGCAACAAGAAGCTCCCTCCAGCCTCTGTGAACCCGTTTCTATGTGTGGTGCACTGAAGGGTGTTGAGCAGCCCAATGCATAACTGATAGGGCCTTCAACATTACCAACACAAGCAAATCACACTTACTTTTTCTGTATATACATGAGGAGCATTCTGGGGAACTTGACTAATGTAATGATGAATGAGCCCACAGCCAGAGAACCAACATGGAATATTAAATGTTTTACAGATCCACAAATAGCACAGCTGTTCACTTTATTTTTATCCCTGAAAAAACAAACAAATCCACTTAAAAACGTAATCAAAAAAAATGACATTGCATGAATTGGGTAACAATGCAGATAAGAACATGTACATTTTTCACAATAGTTAAATATACTTGTACATATTATTAATGTTATAAATTTTCAAAAGACAATAAAAACAAAAACTAGAGCTGTAGCAACAGCTTTATAGGATTCCGATAACTATTGTATTTCCTATAATGTTTAAATATGACCGTGTTAATTGATTGGTTGATTGCTTTTTAACGCCGTGCTTAAGGGTATTTCACTTATATGACAGCAGTGTATTCCAACAAAAATTGACACTAGCATAACCAATATATAAAAGCGTTTACATAATGTTGGAAAGTTAATTTTCCTCCAGTGCTAAGTAAAGACCGCATTGCTACTCTTCAAATGACCGTGTTAAAAAAAATGTAAAAAAGTATGTTTTATGTGTGTTTTACGCCTTACATATACTTGAGATAATTTCACTCAATGTGGTTCAATAGTTGAAGGAAACCACCCTCTATGTTGATTGATTGATTGATTGGTGTTTTACGCTGTGCTTAAGGGTATTTCACTTATATTATATGATGGTGTATTCCAACAATAATTGACACTAGCACAACCAAGATGTGAAGTGTTTTCATAATGTTGGAAGGTAAATTTTCCTTCAGTGCTAAGTAAAGACAGCAAAGCTACTCTTCAAACAAACTGCCTTTAGCCAGAGGACCACCCTCAACATAATTGTTAACAAACAATGGCGAGACAGGACAATTACAGGACCAGACCCATCACAAACGGATCAGTTTCGTGCTGCCTCTTAACTCTGAAAGCACCAGGGCAACAGGAAGCTTCCTCCAACCTTCCACAAAATAAGAAGATTTGAGCACTTACTTTGCAAAGTACCAGCTGGCGACGGTACCCGAGACGGTGAATTGCTGACAGGCTATGATGAATTCACTGGTCCAGATCAGACCTATTGCATGGTACCACCAGAAATATGAGACCAGAGTGTGTTCCTCATACTTCACTGTATTCATGCTGTTCACACTTGGGTATTCTGTACAAAAAATAAATTGACAACAAAAGAAATTATTAAGGATCTATTGAATAGTTTTAAACGGATCGCTGTTTCAGTTCGCTACTTTTATATTTCAATAAAATCCTGCAGAAAGATGTTAATGTTAACCATATCACCTTTCTCAACAGAGGGTACATAAAGATGAGTATTTGTTTGTTTCATTTGGGGTTCTACACTGTACATCCTGTTGCCTCTTAGGTCTGAGAGAACCTGGGCAATGGAAAGCTCCCTACAACTGCCACTAGCAAACGAAGTGATATAGATTTAGTTTGATGGGGGTTTTATATCGTACTCAAGGGTATTTCACTTATATCACGATGTGCCAGCCCAATGGATGAAGGAAACCACCCTCGACCCCGCTGGCAACAAACAAAGACAAGACGAACAAATACAGGACAAAAACAGGATGCAATACAGACACCACAAACAGATCGGCTTCCTGTTCCTCTTTAGCTCTGAGAGCACCAGGGCAATATGAAGTTCCCTCCAACCACGCGCCGAAGTGATGTAGATGACAGAAATGTGCCAGAGGTTGAAACAAAAGACATGGCACTGAGGCTACTGGTCAAAATGATTGTTTGTTTGTTTGATTGAAGTTTAAGGCATACTTAGGCTATTTCACTCACCGCGAACCAGCCCAATGAGCCAAGGAAACCACCCTCGACGCCACTGGCAACACACAAAGACAGGACAATCACAGGATCTAATACAGGTACAAAGACATCACAAACAGATCGGCTTCATGTTGCCCCTTGGCTCAGAAAGCACCTGGGCAGCATGAAGCTTCCTCCCATCCCCCCAACCCGCCTGGTCAAAATGTTTGTTTGTTTGTTTGATTGGGGTTTAATACTAACCTGCTGTGGAGAGATATGCCAGTACCACAGTCCAGTAAATCAGGAAGAGGAACAGAGCAAAGAATGTCCACAGAGGCTGGAACAGAAGACAGGGTATGGCTGCCAGACATTTCCCGGCTTCATGGAACAGCGCTGATGTTAGCAATATACGCTTCCTTAATACTAGAATAACCAGCAACAATATCACCTGAAAACAAAAACACATAACCGTATAATGATTTCCTGTTTAATTGGGGGCTCTATCATTAACATTAGGCCATCCAAAATAATATATTTGTTTCCAGTTATAAGAATATAAAAAAATAGGTGAGATTATTTTTTTATTTTTATATTTTTTAACTGATAACATAAAGGACTCTTTTGTTTGAAATTCTGACATAAGAGCATTACACATGTATATGAAAACAGAAAAAGATTTAAAATTATCCTCGCACATAGTTTTCGGTTATTTACTGTTGTATAGGTGCCAGCTGCTCAAAAAACTATTAGCTGCTCACACCAGATAAAATCGTAAATAGTGGATTAGAGATAGGCCTTGAACATGATGTGATGTCATCTAATATGGGCCTAAATTTAATACCGCTTTGAGCAATCAGCCCCAGCTGAGCTCTATTGCTAGCTACTTTGAAATCTGAACAAGATTATAAAAATTGATTTTGTTTGTTTGTTTGATTGGGGTTTAATGCGTACTCAAGGGTATTTCACTTATATGACGACGTGCCAGCCCAATGGG
>JAQQZZ010153215.1:0-12463 GCA_030265115.1 Mopalia vespertina | reverse complement strand
CACAAACAGATCGGCTTCCTGTTCCCCTTTAGCTCTGAGAGCACCAGGGCAACATGAAACTCCCTCCAACCACCCGCCACAAAAAGAAGAGATAACACCTTTAGTTAAGAGAATGAGTAATCTCAACAATCCAGCTTGTAGCCCTCGTAGTCATACTGTTGTTAAATATACAACTTTAAAACATGATTCAGATTATAACTCTTGAATATTTTGCCAATGTCAGGACCTTTAACCTTTCATATCATGTACTTATTAATCAAGTGAAAAGATTAATTGAGCCAATCATATTCAACATGATGGAGCCTTGGCATCAAGATAAAACTTGTAATACACTAGCTTGAGGGTGTGATGATAGAAAAAAGTCTGTATGAACTGAAATTTACAAAGCATACTGTATTGATTTGGGAAATAACAAAAATCAATTATTTGAAAGTAAGTATAAATGTCAACTTTAAAAGTTCAGTTGTTCAGACACCTCATCATTCTGACTATTCCAGAAAAATAAAGTCATTTGATCCATTTGAAAAGAAACAAAGATTCATGTCGCTTGTTTTAATAAGTTTACGAGTACACACAAATGGCACAAGCTGGAAGGGATACAGAAAAAAACACAAAATTCTTAACATGTGTTTCCAGTATGTGGTAAGTTTAACTATGACCCTTTTTTCTTCAATGGTAGACCTCAAACTATTGATATATCCCTTTCAAATAAGGAAATGCAGTAAAAGGAAATAAACATAGACGTACATATCAGAAACACATGTTTTTTACTGCCACATATATTTCCAATGTAATAGCTAAACTATTACAAAAGTATATCAGCATGTTTAATACATTAGTGAATGAGGGAGAAATCAGCCAATAGTCACCTTACATTAGCCAATGGCAATGGGGTGTACTTAAATAGAATGTTAAAAACAAAACTGGTATCTAGTTAAGCTATTAGTTGCATTTGTTTTGAAAGTCTGCTTGGAATAAATTCTCTGTTCTGTTATTCTCCTTTACAAGAGAAATTAAATTTATGCTACTTGATATGTTTCAAAGTGAAACTTCAGTTGCTTGTTTTATTTTGTAAGAAGTGCTGTTTCCTTCACTTAGAGCTTTTCCTAGTGCTCACACCTTTTGTTTGTACGCAATAATTTACTTTAATTTATTTCACCAGGATTATAACCAAAAAAGTAAAAAAAACAAGCAGTAAATATAAACAAAGATAGTGACAGGAATAATATCCTGAAGACACTTAATTAGACCTATAAGTAAGTTGGTTATTTTTAGTTCAGTATCGCTAATAATAATACTGATTATAATCCATTTATTATAATGTTCATAACCTTAGTCCTATTAGCTGTGCTTTAAACTGTTTAAAAGCAGGCACACGCTCACATTCGTAGTAACGGTTTATAAAGAGAAATGGATAAAGCCTAATTTAATTTGTTAAGAAGCTTGTTTCTTTATTCAGATGTAGCGTTTAATGACAAATTTGACTTTGGATATAAATTAAAAACTTTAGACATTAAACATTGGAAACTTCAAACCCAGAATAGGAACTTATTACCAATACCGTTTAGTCTAAATGTTTACAAAATAGACTTACTAGTTTCAATTCACTTCCATTTAAAATACTCAAGCAATGTAGGCCTATAGAAAAATAGAGGACACAGCCTCAACCAATAACACATGATCCAGAAACTTCTGGACTACATAATCTAATGCAAAAAAACTAACTGGATGTATTTTCATTAATCCACATTCACACATTGCCATTTGAATATAGCTCATCACTTTCACTTCATCAAACAGAAATAGACCATTTCCTAATCATCTCTCACCACAAACTTGGTTTGCTCATATGCCTTCGTTTTAGAAATCTTTAAGAAAAGTGATGCTTTGTTATTATGACCACTTCTAAATATGTACAACATAAGCTAATCTCAAAATATCTACTGAAATTAGTTTAAGAAACTTTCACAATTAAAAATCTTTTTTAATAAGAAAATATTGGTATTTTGTTTTCTGGAGTTACTGCTGAGACAGCTCCAGACAAACGGTATTTGTGTCTGGCTATGTTGTATTTCCCTGTCTGTTGGAATGTAAGGTTATGTAAGGTACAATTAGAACATTTGTTATGCTCAGTGGCCTCTAGAGCAGCCCGGGTGAGGCGGGATAATATCGCCTGATTCTTGTTTGCCTTGGTTTACAAACTGCCCCATGTGGGAAAAGTTTATGAGGGAAAGCAGTGGGAAGCAAAGCCTTTTGGAGCTGCTGTCAACGTGAGCAAACCAAGACAGAATCCATTACCAAATACAGCTGGTCTGACTGCTTACACTACCGGACACATATTCACTACTTTTCAGTGGCATGGGAACCTCTAAAATCATCAAATCCTTACTTCAAGTTCCTTGCATAGAATATTTGTCCCCATCACAAAACAACTTTTAAATGCAACTGATCACACATTTATTCAACAAAATATGATGCTGCAGCGATAATAAGTCTGGGGCAATATAATATCAAAGCACAAACAAAAGACAAGTCAATGTCAATTGCGTGCCTCTGAGACATGTGTCGCAAGTCTTGAGAGGTTATTACTACATGTAGATGTATTGTAAGCTCGCAAATAGTCACACTACACGTGTTGTAAGCCTCAAAAGGGTTACTACATGTGCTGTAAGCCTTTAAGCACGCCTGTGCTGTTGGGAAGAACGGTCAGAACGGGGTCTCCCCATGGTTATGCAAACTTAATTTAGGAGGACCGATTAATAAGTTGTCCAAATTGTTTGCAGTCTTGTCTAAATTTGCATTTTGCTACTGATTTTGGCAAATTTTGTCATCCGATAATCAATGAAGATTGTACTTTAAAGCAATTTTGCTTTATTTTCACAAAGGCAAATTTATGTATTTAAAAAATCAACAAACCAGGGGAAAATGCAAATGTTAGGTTATCTCATAAAATTTTAGAGGACCGATTTTAAGGTTATGCCAGAAAAGATAACAGCACAGGCCTGTTTAAGGGTTACCATATATGTGTTGAAAGTAACAAGAGCTTCACTACTGGTGTTGTAAACCTCACGAGGGCCACTACCTGTGTTGTCAGCCTCACAAGGGTCACTTATGTGGTGTAAGCGTCAGGAGGGTCACTACCTGTGTTGTCAGCCTCACAAGGGTCACTTCATGTGTTACAAGCCTCAAAAGGTGATAATGTATCTGCTGTAAGCCTCACAAGGGTCACTACATGTGTTGAAGCCTCACAAGGGTCACTACATGTGTTGAAGCCTCACAAGGGTACCTACATGTGTTGAAGCCTCACAAGGGTACCTACATGTGTTGTAAAGCCATAAAGCCTCAACAGGGGGTCACTATAAATCTCACGATTATATGCATTATGTTACTAAGTGTATAACTGTCTCCAAGTTGTTTTTTTTATTTTTATTATTAACATATACTGTTCATTTCTTGAAACTAATAAAATGATTTGAATAACAGGGTTATATGTTTATGTGTAAGCTTAAAGTATGAAGGAAACCACCCTGTAAGTTAATGGCTACAAAACAGGACACTTTAGAGGTGCAGTCCACAAAAGATTTGTTCAATTGAAGACAAACGTCCAAACACGTCCAAACTTACATTACACAGCATCACCACAAATTGGCTTTGGCTTGCCCGAGATCACGAGGGCAGAGGGAACTCCCCCCAACCACGTGCTGATATTCATATGAAAGGCTCCTGTGGCACTAATGAACTCAAAGTGAGTTCTGTAAAACCCCTCAATGGAACTGAATGTATGCAGTATGCCTCAACAGCTTAAGGAGAAAGCTCACACTCTCAAAGCTCTGTTAAAGATTAAAATCAGAAACTTTGTAATACATGAACACCTCAGTCTGACAGGTTTCCTTTTGAGCAATAGGTTATTATGTAATGTTCAAACAATTTAACAAGAATTCTCAAATATCCCGACATTTGATGCAGTTGACTTGAGACTATTAAAACTAAGACTAGAATAACATTCCACAAGTTCTATCAGGTTATATTTTTCTTAAATAAGATTTTTTTTTAACCGCAACATGTTTTTGGAGTTAAGGGAGTTTGCAAAGTTTTTTAAACTTTATTTACAACACAAGACAATCCCATGATGCACTACAATGACACCACAAACAAATCTACTTCTTGTTGCCCCTTAGCTCTGAGAGTATCTGAGCAACAGTTAATTTAAATAATTCCACCAGTTCTTTAGATTACTTTTCTTAATGAAGATGTTATTCTAACGGTAACCCATATATGGAGTTGAAGGAATTTTCAAAGAATAATTCACATAAAAGGTACGGTTAAGTTAGATAATATTGTTTACTGTGAGAGAGTACAGGTGTAGGGAGTGAGCAGGAGGTATGGTTAAGTCATATATCGTTTACTGTGAGAGAGATCAGGTGTAGGGAGTGAGCAGGAGGTATGGTTAAGTCATATATCGTTTACTGTGAGAGAGATCAGGTGTAGGGAGCGAGCAGGAGGTATGGTTAAGTCATATATAGTTTACTGTGACAGAGATCAGGTGTAGGGAGCGAGCAGGAGGTATGGTTAAGTCATATATAGTTTACTGTGAGAGAGATCAGGTGTAGGGAGCGAGCAAGAGGTATGGTTAAGTCATATATAGTTTACTGTGAGAGAGTACAGGTGTAGGGAGCGAGCAGGAGGTATGGTTAAGTCATATATTGTTTACTGTGAGAGAGTACAGGTGTAGGGAGCAAATGGGAGGTATGGTTAAGTCATATATCGTTTACTGTGAGAGAGATCAGGTGAAGGGAGCAAATGGGAGGTACGGTTAAGTCCTATATTGTTTACTATGAGAGAGTACAAGTGTAGGGAGCGGGCAGGAGGTATGGTTAAGTCCTATATTGTTTACTATGAGAGAGTACAAGTGTAGGGAGCAGGCAGGAGGTATGGTTAAGTCATATAGTATTATTTACTATATGAGAGAGGTCACGTGTAGGGAGCGGACAGGAGGTATGGTTAAGTCATATATTGTTTACTATGAGAGAGTACAAGTGTAGGGAGCGAGCAGGAGGTATGGTTAAGTCATATAGTATTGTTTACTTTGAGAAAGGTCACGTACAGGGAGCGGGCAGGAGGTATGGTTAAGTCATATAGTATTGTTTACTTTGAGAGAGGTCACGTACAGGGAGCGGGCAGGAGGTACGGTTAAGTCATATAATATTGATTAATGTGAGACAGGACATGTGTAGGAGGTACAGTAAGTGGACATGGTCAGGAGAGAAAACTGCAATGCTAATTTCTTTAATCTAAATAGCTGCTATAAATCTTGATGAAGCTCAGAACGTAGCCAAAGTTTCAACAAAGCCAAATTGCAAACCTAAATAAGCAGAGCTTGTCAACCTGTCCCAGGACACTATGAACATTATTTCATAAAACTTAATCTGTAGATTACCCTTAATATTTTCATCATGTCTGCTTTGTTTCCTGGAATACACCTCTGCAGAAATAGGTCGACAGTTCATTATAACTGAAACAATGGCAGTTCGACATATTAACTTTGATAACATAATCAGATATAATATGACATAATACATCATTTAGGATGTCTAGTTCAGTGTTCATAAATTCATCAAATGATTAACATGAATGCAGATTGAGCCCAATTGAGTAGCAATATACTCACCAATAATAAGCATTTTGAGACGGCTAGTTGTCTAAATTTGTGTCAAATTATTGGTTGATCGCGCATTTGTGGGTATTATGCATGTATGCTAACATGCCAATCTGCTTAAAATCAGTTCTAAAATGTCCCCAACAAGATCTGACACTCATGAAAATAGAAATGGTGTCGATTGGTTCATAAAATTGACCTATTACAAAGCTACTTCCGAAACTTGGTTTGTCAATGCCAAAGATTTCTGAGGATGAGAAGGAGTCTACCAAGTACCAATTGTTTATTCTTATTATTTTCAACAATAGTTTGTCTCGGATCTAGGTAGCCATTGTATCATGTACTGGATAATGGATATGCTTTATGCACGATACAGTCACAACCTGCATCAAAATACTATTACTTATGCAAGTCTGGCAGTCCTTTACATGAGCAACATTTGGCCCAGCTACAAATCACTTGCCTAAAGCTTACCCAATTTATTTGTTAAATAGATTAGGGTTTAAAGTTGCATCAAATGACTCACTTGTATAACTAAAGTTGACAGATGGAATTTGTGGGCAGGACATCGAAGTAGGTTTCTTAGGCCTACATCAGTGGTTGCTAGCCACTGAACCACAGCAACAGGCTCAAGCCTACTGCACAAACTATTGTTTTCATACATACCAAACTATGCATTCCACATTTAAATAATGTAGAAGCTCTTGAAATAATCTGTAATATTCCATTTCAATGTAATATTACATTCGATCAGAAAAGATTGATGGTTGACAAAAAATGTCACATATTAACATGGAACATCTCAGGTCTACATTTTAAAGAGGTTTAGTTAAATATATATCAAGACAAGAAACTTCTGTGTAACACACAGACAGCGGTACAAAGTAGTATTTTTTCCTTCAAAGGAGATGCAAAAAAAAATCTAATAAAATCATTGACTGAATGAGGCGGTTGCTATGACACTCTGAGTAACAAGGGCAATAACTTAGATGATATTAAATGAGATTGACAACAAGAGAAAATTTCGTAAATAAAGGGAGACACATGTTCTTCTATTTTAAGATCTCATTTAGAATTTCAAGGCCAGAGAAATCAATAGTCTGGCATTATCTGTTTATTGAAAATAGGTCACTTATTTCAAATAGGTTTTATATATTGAGGGACTATTTATTGAATTTTCTTCATTAGGTGAGGTACAACAAGTTAAAAATTCAAATGTTATGCTTGTGAACAAATTTATTTCCAATTCTTATAATTAAAGTTAAATTTGAGCCTTTTCAGTGAGAATATAAATACAGACATTGGAAAGGCATTGCTGCATTGGAGATTATTGGGATTATCACAGAAGATACAGCTTCCAAATGTGTTTTAATTGTCAAATGTCTAGATTAAGATTTCAAAGAAGCCAGCCAGCAATTTTGTATTGATCCCAGGTCAAATCTTAGATATCTCCCATTTGTTGTTTTATAGAGCACAACCTGTGCATCAAAATAGTGCCTCACTCAAAAATTGTTTTGATATGCTTTCTAAAAGGTAGATAGAATTTTTTTGTATGATTTCCTATTGTAGGATGAACAAAAAATGGTACTGAGATCATTGTAAGGTAACTTAAACACAAATTCCCCCATCATGGTATAAACAATCAAACCAATATTAGCTCTTCTGGAAGACTGCATTTTATTACACAAAAAAAAGGTACTGTCAAGTTACTACCTATGTAATGGAGGTATTATCCATGAGCTGGACACGGAATGTTGTTTGTTAACCATTTTACCGTTAGCATTCTGACCCAGTTTTTGCACAGGCGTTTTTGAGGACTAGTACCAAAGGGTTTTCAGTAGGACCTGATATCAAAGATGCAAATATTTATCAATTACATACATGTAATTGAAACCTTGACCTTCAACCTGTCAACATGGATTTTCATGTAACACATCATCATCATATTGTGACAATGTGCACAAATAATGAGCCAGACAAGAAATCTAAGGCGTTTAGCATTTTAATTGTGACATTGACATTCAGTTTAGTCAACAAATTTTACATGCTACACATCGTCAGCATAATTATGTTGATCACTTTAAGCAGAACAAGAAATTTAACATGCTTACTTGCTTACCCTTGTGACCTTGAACGTCAACCTAGGGAAATGAATTCTGCAAGCAACACATGGTCATCATATGGTGATCACTAGTTTTAAAATCAAATTACGCACAACGAAGTTCTGAGTCAGGCATGCAATCTTAGGCACTAAACCTTCTGCCATTAATCATAACATTGAACTCTAGCCTAACACCCCTGTTACAGCTCACAATGCATCAACATCATATGGTGATCACCTGTACAAAATAGTTCCTGAATCCTATCATGCACAAGAAAATTATTAATGCTAGGTTCCCATCGTCTTGCAATCCGTTACAAACGCGCAATTGGTCATTCCTAGCTGATCGTGGAAATGTCAGGATCGGATACGAGGTGATACGTTGTTTCGATTTGGTGCGCTTGCATGCGATATGGTCACGATTGTTCAATTTTAAGTGACATGATCTGTCACGATCTGGTCTCCCGTCCAGATACTATCATATACGTTCCGATAAGATTGTCCTGATTGGGTCCACGATTGGGTCTCGATGTGACATGATCATCACGATCAGAGTCCCCGATATGGGATGATCGAGTACATGCAGATATACGTTCAGATACTTTCCATTACATTCATCACGAACCGATGTGCTATGTTGCGATAGAATACAATTGTGGTCGCGTTATCTGTCACGATGAGGATTGACAATGATCATGATTTGAGCTAAGATTGGACCCCGACGGATATATATATACAGGATGACAGATGAACTCGATCCTGTGAACGGTAAATTGGAGTAGGATTAGGAAGCGCACATGCTTCCACTAAGCCATGCCGCGGGCTGGGAGATCGCAGCACATCTCAACAGAGCATACAATTTGGAAGCACGATTAGATGCGATATGTCATGCTTTGTTACAATCCAATATGATCTGATGCAATAATCACAATTGACAATTAATCGTGTTGATCAAAGAAATTTTTTAACTGTCCAAAATTGTCCTCAATTAACACGCTTTAATACCACAACTGACCTCCTCGTTAAATAAATTTATTATTATTATTATTATTATTATTATTATTATGTCTTCATATGGTGATCAATTGCAAAATGATTTCAAAATAGCATTACATGGAACAAAGTTATGCGCTACACACACACACAATATTTGTTTTTTTTTAAAATGAACCCACGTGCACACATAAACAGTTGTTACACAATATGCCTATCACAATGGCATAAAAACTATTTTCTTCAAAGGCAATTAAGTAAGGCCTTTTAAATTTCTACAACAAATGAAGACGCCTCCTTGGTTTTTGTATTGCGATTGTGTGGTGCTTTTCTGATTAACCTATTTATCATGACATATAAACTTAGTGCGTGACATTGTCCTAGAAGCAAAGCTATGGTAAAGTGTATTTTGGTGTCACAGTGACAGGCATTATTCCTGACATTCCACCTGGCCATTTCATGACATGGGATAGGAATGAACACAGATAAGAGATAAAATACCAGACAGTCATCAAAAGCAAAAAGGCTGCACATAGATAAAATGAAAAGAGTAGATATTGGAAAGCCATATGAAATAAGAACAGTTGTGAAGTTGAACACCTTCCAATCATGGGATGATAAAAGAACGAACTAGGTTTTTAAAAGTTGGTCACGTTTTTTGAACCATCACACCGAAATACGAGTGATATAATTTTGTTTTAAAGCACTAAAAAAGTTTTTAAAAGTGTGTCATGATTTACGAGCAAATGCACTAATGTAAAATTTATATAACTTTCAGCATTGTGGTTAACAAACTATTAAGCACAAGACAGCCAACTTATTTTTGAACAACTAGATCATGTTGTTACAAAAAGGGATAAATATCACCATTTGTTTCTTCATGCACTTACTCTAGACGAAGTATTGCACTGATTGCCCGGCAGTCAGCAATGAAGACAAAAATGTGCCACATTATAAACACTATGACATGAATATCTCATTGTAATGCGTGGGTGAGTAAAGGAAAGATAAACAGCTGTGAAAAAAACTTTTAAAAAATGTGTTAAATACAAGACAGATCTACAGATCAGTTTAAAGTATTTTGGACAAATCAGATTTGAATAGTTCTTAAGAAAAGCTTTTACTTTAATGCATCTAGTTTTTTAGTTGGCTTAATTCAGAAAGCTCATCGGCTTGTATTAATAACCATTATCACAGTAACATCAGATAATCCTCTTAAGTGGTCATTTAAGAACATTTTAGAACAATGATTTACATATGCAAGTCATAATGGAAGATAATATGTTCTCTGTTTATCTGGGGTCAGTCGCTCAAAGCGCTAATAAATTATATCCACCATTTATAGAGGACGCCACGCTGTGTTGAAGTTCTATATCTTATCATATATAAGTGATTTAATCTGTGAAGTGGGATTAAAACACACTGCTTGTAAACTAAGATATCACAGAGATGATGTCATGACATATTGCAGGTAAACTAAAATATCACTAAGTTAAAGTAATGACACATTGGCAGATTCCAAGATATCACTTAAATGAACTTGCAACACATTGCTTTGCAACTAAGATATCAATGAGGAGAAGTTACGACATTCTGCCCACAAACCAATCTACCAGAGAGGAAGTTATGAGATTATTGAGAAATTGAGATATCACAGAGGTTTAGCTATGACAAGCTAACACAAACCTGGGAAGAGTATGTAGAGGGATTAGAAACACCGCTACCCTTCTAATCACCGAACCGTGAATGTGTTACTCGGCTAGCTTCTTCCAATCGGCCCATTGGACGAGTTGGTCAAACATATGAAGTCTGCTCAGAAGTAAAGTAGCATGTGCAGTGTAGGGGGTGCCAGTTAGGGCAAGATGGTCCTACTGAGCATACTTCATACGTTAGACCAACATGCCAAATGTGTCGTTTGAAACAAGCTAGCCGAATAACAAATTCTAATCCCTCTACATACTCATCCCAGCACAAACTATTAAAGAAAAAAATTTAATGCAAATCAGGAGACATTGTCTACAAACTAAGATTACACAGAGTTGATGAGTGGAAGTTATGACATAACTTCCAGAAAACTAAGATATCGCTGGGTGGAAGTTACAGCACACTGCCAACAAAGTAAGATATTCAGTGCTGGGTGGAAGTTACAGCACACTGCCAACAAAGTAAGATATCACACCATGAAAGTTATGACACACTGCCAACAAAATAAGATATCACACCGTGAAAGTTATGACATACTGCCAACAAAATAAGATATCACACCGTGAAAGTTAGGACACACTGCCAACAAAATAAGATATCACACCGTGAATGTTAGGACATACTGCCAACAAAATAAGATATCAATGTGGTGATGTTACAACTCTATAAGCTGAGATATGAGGGAGCGATAGCAAAATGGCACAAGACATGAAACAATAGTTTCTTTGTTTGATTGGGGTTTAACAGTTAAACACCATGCCTAAAGTTATTTCCATTACATGACAGCATACCAGCCCAGTAGGTGAAGGAAACCACCCTTAACATCACTGACAATAAACAAAGACAAGACAGGGCAATCACATGACATAAAACAAAGATATCATAAACAGATTGGCTTCTGAGAGTTACCAGGCAACAGTAATATCTCTACGAACCGCCTGCCATCAAACAGTGAATACATATCACACTGACTGTCATTTAAACATACAGTTATTAGCCTCCATGATGTTATGCTTTGACAGCAGCAATATATAGTCATTGAATTTAATTTTAGCTGTACACATTTTTTTTCTCCAATAAGACCCGATCTAGCTACCTTTTGAAATTTTTTTAAATCAAAACAGCTTGTACAAACATAAAAATGGATTAGCAAATGAAATGCTATCTTTCATACCAATAAGTACATTAAGTATGTTAATTTCGTAAGTCAAACAGGATACATAGATTAACAACAGTTAACTTAATGTTGTGCAGGTAAGAACCACAATCAAACAATACCTGATTGGAAGAGACATTAATGACATACTACAGAACAGGATAATTAACAACAAATAACAGAATATACCCTAAATCCTCTCAAATTTCGTCCATGACAAATCCTAACCATTTTGCATGTTGTGACAATACTACATCATGTAATCAAACAAATTTATGTTTTCTGGCAAATGTTGATGCTTTCTAAGTGAAAACTTCATCTGCTGCCTCTCAGACACAATTTCCAAGTCTTAAATAGCTTCCAAAATAGTTATTTTATGGATGAATTTGAGGTGATTTAGGGTACCTTCAGGTGATTCAGTGACAGTTTTAATATATACAATTACTTTAGTTCAGTGACATATATATTATTCTAAATAACAATAACAAATTAAAACTCAATTTACTTTTACTGATTATAACAGGCCTGGATATCCTGAAATTAAACCTAAAATCTTGTGGGGGTGGGGTGGGGGGACGGGACTAGAAATTCACAAACAAATAAAAAAATTCACACCATCTGGAAACTTTAAAACTGAATGACTTTCAAACTGAATGTCTTTAAAGTATAAGAGGAATCCTGTGGACCAAATAAACACATAAAACATGGATTTTGAACACTCCATAACGTTGAGTATTATGCAATCTGCAAAAAGGTACACTAACTCAGTATAAGTTAAAACAAGCTGAGTAGCTAGCAGGTCCACCACTAGAGGCTTTTTTTGAAAAGATATGCTCATAATCCCAGTCAAATC
>JAQQZZ010153204.1:0-12463 GCA_030265115.1 Mopalia vespertina | reverse complement strand
GTATATAAACAGGGTGGAATTGATCAATTCTTCATTAGTCAGCCAGTCATTCACTAGCTAACACAGACACAAGTTTAAATCATGAAAGGGGAGAGGAAACGACGACGTGCAAAATTTACCTCTGGAAATGCTGGCTCCAACAAAATTAAACACATAAGTCCAACACAGAGGAAGACAATAATGCCGTGCCAGGCTGCTCATGGATGTATAGATCAAGGGGACATAACTCAGAAATCCAGTTGCACTGAGAAGAATCAACGAGAAACACACAGAGACAAATGAGAATATAAAAACAGGAATGTGATTGATAGACATAGAGAAGATGGTGGCTATGTTGAACAGTGTAGTGCAAGAACATTCAGAGAATAGTTAACACTGTGAGAATCTTCATTTTGACAAACTTAAGGGTCAAGGGTTAGGGTTAACTCTAACCTTAACTGGCTAACCCTAACCCTAACTTTACAGTGGAGACTGTATCTAATTCCATGGACGAGTATAGCTCACACTGCTTATCCGCTCTTCACGTGTCCAGATAATCCGGGGCATAGTCAGCTGTTTTGGGCACGGATAGTCGACCCGACATGCCCCTAGCCCTTACAAAAATATCCAATATGATCCAATAACAATTATCCTATAGGATTGTCTGAATCCTATAGGATTTTATAATTATACTAAAGATTTTCAGCCAGAGACTTACCCCCCTCCCCCTCCCCCCCCTACGCCTCTTCTCATCCCCTCTCATCCCGTTGCTAAATACTTGTCTGTGCCACTGATTTCCTTACAGATTATATAATGCATGTATCCTATCATTGTAGGGTTCATGACAACAACAGGATCAGTGCCTGTCATAACGAATAAAAGATCAACAAAACCAGAAGTTCTTCGTTTCAACAGAACGAGTAACCCAACGTTTTCTTTAAAACCGGGATACAGCCTGACTCAAGAACCAGACAAACTTAGTGTTATGTTTAGATTTGGTGCCCAGTTTCAAAAAGGTGCAACTAATTCTTGCATCAAAATCTCGTTTTAAGTTTTAAATTCACATTTAAATCTGCTTTCGAGATTCGAGATTATATTGAATAATTACGTAATTGTGTGGCTCAAAGAAAATATTGATAAATATCAGAAGTGAAAGAGAACTTTTATTCTGAAACATTCCACAAAATCGTCAAATACGTCATAGAGTTTAGTAGTTATCAGAAAATCAGTTGAAATCGAGACATTTCTGACATATGTAATTGTTCGTTTACAGAGAGAGATTGCTGGGTGGATGATAACGGCTGTATTGGCCTCTTAATTAGCCCGAAATGTGGACAAGCGATAGTCGCCGAGCAGAATGAGATCTTCAATCCGTGTTTCTGGAGACTTTCAACCTTCAACACAATTGTTCTTAAATTGCTTTTTGCACCTTATACCCATCTTGCATACATTATAAATGGTAAGATGAAACCCATGATTAATGATTATCTTTCCATACGTGTTAATTGAGAAAGCATTTACCAGGTGTTAATGAACTCGTTTAAGCGAAGACGCCTAGAGATCTAGTGTAGGTAGAAATGATTTGTGTGTGTTTGTTAGTCTTGCGTCAATGCCGACGTTTTAGAGCTTTACAATATCCTTATACATACACCTTTGTGGTATGACTGAGTGGTCTAGGTGGCCAGTGTTTACTGCTTGCGAATCGGTACCTTACTCTGAGAGTCGTAGGTTCGATTCCCGAATAGGTTTCAACCTGCAAAATGTCTGAATCGGAATTTGTTCAAACTGAGAAAGTGTTATCCCAAAATAACGAAAATACTGTAATTATTCACTTTTTAAAAGACACAAAAATCTATCTCTGTCGCATGTCGTTCAATGTAGGATAAATTCATCAACCCAAGGGATAGTTGTTCTAAGGTAGGATAAGTACCAACCTGGGTTTAAATTCACCAACCCAAGGAATAATTGTTCTAAGGTAGGATAAGTACCAACCTGGATTTAAATTCACCAACCCAAGGGATAATTGTTCTAAGGTAGGATAAGTACCAACCTTGATTTAAATTCACCAACCCAATGGATAGTTGTTCACAGGTAGGGTAAGTACCAACCTGGGTTTAAATTCACCAATCTGAGGGATAGTTGTTCAAAGGTAGGATAAGTACCAAACTGGATTTAAATTCACCAGCCTAAGGGATAGTTGTTCTAAGGTAGGATAAATACCTACCTGGGTTTAAATTCACCAACCCAAGGGATAGTGGTTCTAAGGTAGGATAAGTACCAACCTTGGTTTAAATTCACCAACCCAAGGGATAGTTGTTCTAAGGTAGGATAAGTACCAACCTTGGTTTAAATTCACCAACCCAAGGGATAGTGGTTCTAAGGTAGGATAAGTACCAACCTTGGTTTAAATTCACCAACTCAAGGGATAGTTGTTCTAAGGTAGAATATGTACCAAGCTGGGTTTAAATTCACCAACCCAAGGGATAGTGGTTCTAAGGTAGGATAAGTACATACCTGGGTTTAAATTCACCAACCCAAGATGGTGTAGCATGTGTTCTATCACAAAACAAGAATTGGTTATCCAGAAATTGTGTTACCCCACTTCTAAATGTCGTTCACAACTTATATATAACTTATGTGGAGCTGAAATTAACACAAAAACATGTTTATAATAGACCGATATCGATACTAATTAAACTTTTTTAAAAGTGCGTAAAATACGATTTAAATACGAATACTACTTCACCATCATTAGTCAGTTATTTTGTAATTGTAAAGTTAATTACACTGTATATTAGTTTCATGGTTCAGTTATCCCCACAGGAACATATTATGAACACCGACTCACCCGCAGAAACAAGTTCTAGCTGAAATCGCTAGTAACTTTATTATGGCGGCACATCCAGGCAACTATCTTAGCGATTGGTGGTTTGTACATTTTATACATGTTATTTGAACATAAAATCAGTTAAACATAAACTCAGTTGAACATAAACTCAGTTGATACGTAGGCTTAACAGAACTGTGATGCACTGTGTACCAGATTTGTCGTTGTCTCGATGTGCTCTCGAACATCACATTTGTTGATATATTGTTTAAGACTCATACGTGGGTTGAATTAAATGAATAAAACATTAACTCCTGAGCTACTTCATGTAAATGATTACGTGGAGTAGCTCAGGAGTTTGTGTTTAATTCATCACATTTGTTGTTTGGTTTGAATTATTTCAGGGTCCAGCATTTCAGACAAAGAGTCCCCGAAACAGGTGTCGTTTGGTAAAGGAAGCGTTGATGTGTATAACCCATTCAAGCTCCCTTTCATCTTAATCACCAGAGAGTGTGGTAAGGACACCCTACACAGTTAATAACTCAGTTGTATATATGGACTATTATGTTTTGCAAATTATGTTGTCTTTAATATTGAACACTGTGTGGTTTTGGAGTGAATGTATTCGGTGTTGACATCTCTTACAAGTTTTGGACTGGACGTCTTCAGTGTGAAAATTTATAACTGGTATTGGATGAGATGTCTACGGTGTTGACATCTCTTACATATATTGGATGAGATGTCCACGGTGTTGACATCTCTTACAGATATTGGATGTCTTCAGACATCTCTTACATGTTTTGGATGAGATGTCCACGGTGTTGACATCTCTTACAGGTATTGGATGAGATGTCAACGGTGTTGACATCTCTTACAGGTAGTGGATGAGATGTCTACTGTGTTGACATCTCTTCCAGGTATTGGATGAGATGTCTACTGTGTTGACATCTCTTACAGGTATTTGGATGTCTTCAGACATCTCTTACATGTATTGGATGAGATGTCTACTGTGTTGACTTCTCTTACAGGTATTGGATGTTTCAGACATCTCTTACATGTTTTGGATGAGATGTCTACGGTGTTGACATCTCTTACAGGTATTGGATGAGATGTCCACGGTGTTGACATCTATTACAGGTATTGGATGTCTTCAGACATCTCTTACATGTATTGGATGAGATGTCTACGGTGTTGACATCTCGAACAGGTATTGGATGAGATGTCTACTGTGTTGACATCTCTTACAGGTATTGGATGAGATGTCTACTGTGTTGACATCTCTTACAGGTATTGGATGTCTTCAGACATCTCTTACAGGTATTGGACTGGGTGACTTCGTTTAAAACATTTCTAAATGATATTGGACTAAATGACATTTCTAACTTATGCTGAACTTGATGTCTTCGGTGTTAACATTTCTAACTGTTATTGGACGAGATGACTTCGGTGTTCACATTTCTAACTGGTATTGGACGAGATGATTTTGGTGTGAACATTTCTAACTGGTATTGGACGAGATGACTTTGGTGTGAACAATTCTAACTGGTATGGGACAAAATGACTTCGGTGTTCACATTTCTAATTGTTATTGGACGAGATGACTTCGGTGTTCACATTTCTTACTGGTATTGGATGAGATGACTTTGGTGTGAACAATTCTAACTGGTATTGGACGAGATGACTTCCGGGTGGATTTCTAACTGGTATTGAACGAGATGACTTCCGTGTGAACAATTCTAACTGGTATTGGATGAGATGACTTGTGAACAATTCTAACTGTATTGGACAACATGACTTCGGTGTTGACATTTCTAACTGATATTGAACTAGATTACTTCCGTGTGGACATTTCTAACTGGCATTGGACGAGATAACTTTCGTATGGACATTTCAAACAGGTATTGGACGAGATGACTTCCGAGTGAACAATTCTACCTGATATTGAACTAGATGACTTCCGTGTGGACCGAGTGAACAATTCTAACTGCTATTGGAGAGGAAGTCTTCAGTGTTGACCATTCTAACTGGTATTGAATAAAATGACTTCGGTGTTGACATTTCTAATATGTATTGGGACGAGATGACTTCGGTGATGACATTTCTAACTGGTATTGGACGAGATGATCCATGTGAACATTTATAGCTAACATTGAACTAAATGACTTCGGTTTGGACATTTTTAGCTGATACTGGAACACTTCTAACTAGTTTTGGACTGGATTACTTTTGTGTCAACATTTCTTACGGATATTGGACTGGCTGTCTTTGATGTGAACATTTCTTACAGGTATTGGCCCAGATACTATTGTACTGGATGTCTTCTGTTGGGCATTTGACTGTTCCACTGTGTTGTATGTCTTCTGATGGACGTTTCTCTTTTCTGTTGGACTGGATTTCTTTGATGTAAACATTTCTTACAGGTATTGGACTTGATGCTTATGTACTGGATGTCTTCGGTTCGACATTTCACTGTGTCCTTGAGCTCTATGTCTCATGTTAGACGTTTTTCTGTTTTGTTGGACTAGCTGTCTTTGATGTGTACATTTCTCTGTGGCACTGTGATGTACGTCTTCTGGTGGACGTTTGTCTGATGTGTTGGACTAGATGTCTTTGGTGTGTACATTTCACTTTGGCAATGTTTTGTATGTTTTCTGTTGGACGTTTCTCTGTTGTATTGGACTGGATGTTTCGATGTGGAAATGTCTGGCACAGTACTGGATGGCTTTGATTATAAACCTTTTGTGTGGTGTTGAACTGGGCGTCTTGCTGAGATTTCTGTGTGGCTTTGGTTTGGACATAGTTGTGTGGTATTGGACTGCATATCTTCGGTGTGTGGTAATGGACCGGATGTTTTCGGTGTGTGGTATTGGGCTGGGTGTCTTCGGTGTGTGGTAATGGACTGGATGTCTTCGGTGTGTGGTAATGGACTGGCTGTCTTCGGTGTGTGGTATTGGACTGGATGTCTTCGGTGTGTGGTAATGGACTGGATGTCTTCGGTGTGTGGTAATCAACTGGATGTTTTCGGTGAGTGGTATTGGACTGGATGTCTTCGATGTATGGTATTGGATTGGATGTATACGGTGTTTAGTTTTGAACTGGCTGTCTTCGGTGTGTGGTATTGGACTGGCTGTC
The DNA here is from genome assembly GCA_030265115.1 of Mopalia vespertina. Lineage (NCBI taxonomy): Eukaryota > Metazoa > Mollusca > Polyplacophora > Chitonida > Mopaliidae > Mopalia > Mopalia vespertina. Next base: position 6,525 of record JAQQZZ010153204.1, on the reverse strand, counting down.
TTCGGTGTGTGGTAATGGACTGACTGTCTTCGGTGTGTGGTAATGGACTAGATGTCTCCGGTGTGTGGTATTGGACTGGCTGTCCTCGGTGTGTAATATTGGACTGGCTTTCTTCGGTGTGTGGTATTGGACTGGCTGTCTTCGGTGCGTAGTATTGGACTAGATGTATTTGGTGTGTGGTATTGGACTTGGTCTTTGTGATATTAAACTGGATATCTTACGGTTTCATATTCCTGTGTGGTAGTGGACTAGATTCTTTCGTTACGAATATGGTAATGTGGTGTTGAATTGGATGTCTTCAGCTTCCACATTCCAGAGGGGTATTTGACAGGACATCCCATGTGTTAATATTTCACTGTTGAATCGGACTGGACGTCTTCGGGATGAACATTTGTAAGTAAAGTTGAACTGGTATCATTGGTGTGGATATTCGTGTATGTTAGTGGATCGGATGGTTTCGGTATGAACATGTACGTGCTATATTTAACGTAATGTCTCCGGTGTGGACATTCCTGTGCATTACTGGGCTGGGCTTTTGTGTGAGACAGCACAAAGGTGACGTTTGCGCGTGACTTAAGATGTAACAAACATTGCATTCGAAGCTTTTGCTGAAAAAAAGGTTCCTGTATTAACCTGTCGTACTTGTGATCTGTCGCCATCTTGATTGTGACATGACAAAATTCGCTTTACTGATTTGTTTATGAGCCCGACAAGATCCGATGGCAATCAACAACAGCCAATGAACACGTGGACTCTAGGCGCAGGATATCCAACAAAATGTAATCAGTTGTTAAAGGTCTTTAGTTAAGTATTTCGATTCTTCTTAATGTATCTTTTTGCAATATAGGGACATAAATCTTGCATGAATGTCAGCATACGCCTTAACCTTCAGTCAAACGGGCGCAGAAATCTGGCGCACATTAAGTCAATTTGATGTTTTGGATTGTTGGATTGTTGGATGATGATCACAATATATTAAAGCATGATAACTATCTGTGACTGGTCGACAAAATGCGCTCAATATTGTATTTCCTTGTCGCTTGAATTGCAGCATCATCAACTATTGATGTTATTTGGGAGGCTTGTCGTTTGGCTTTACTATAATTTTTTCCGAGAATCAACTAATATAAAGGGAACTCCACAGACTGGGATCATTGTCATATTTGTGCGCCTAGTTATACCATCGTCAGGAATAGAAAAGAATACAACATGGTTGAAATGTACATATACAACAGCGATAGAAAACTGATTTTTTTTCAAGCAGAATAAAAACACAAAAAATAAAGGTGATGGTCAAAGACTACACCAAATAGTGCACTATGAGTTAAAACTCACTTGATATCGTGTGGGTTTATATCAGACAGTCAGGCTATGTGTTGAAAAGCTGAACAATTCATTATATATCAGACTGTATTTTAAGTGCAGTCTGACTGAGACATCAGATTTACTGTTACACCTAGGCCAAATTAATTCGTACACATTTTAGTTTCAACAAAAAGATGTATGTGACATAGCGATTAGCTCTCTTAGTTATGTACACATTTTGAAATTTTACATGACCTGTTAATAATGGTAATATTTTCTTTATGCACCTTCCAAATTTAGGCCATCGCAGATAGATCTTTGTGACTTTTTTAATATGTCGTACGTTTTCGTAGATACGCTTTCAGAAATCATTTAATATCATTAAGCTTTTAACACGGTCAAGTTTTGTTAAAGCAAAGATTTTGTACTGCAACTTTTTGTGCCATTTTTGCTCAATATTTTATCCAGGGAGTTTTTCGATAACAAGGCTCAATAGCGTCATTATAAATAAAGAAAGCAGTAATTGTAAATTTTCGGTAAAATTATATATTCACCGTTGACTGTTAAATCCGGGAAATAATTTATCTGTGAGCTGATACACTGATTCTTCTGGTCGTATCTAAATAATTCTTTTTGTGTTTTACAGATTGTGCTTGTGAATTAGAATCTGGCCATGGAGAAATAAATATTCCTTTCCCAGACCTTGGAGCCAATGGCGAGAATAACACGTGCAAATATGTCCTTCGTCCGTCTAAACCAAAAGACGAAATGCAAAAAAGAACTTATTTTGAACTGAAAATTACCGACAACGTTCGTTTGTTCAATGGAACCTGCCTGATGGTTTTAGAGTTTCATGAATCACGCATTGGCATCATGAAATCCATTAGAAAGCTCTGTTACCAGAAGGGTAGTCGATGGATAGTTTACATAAAGGCAACTAGTGGATCAACTGTTCACATTACCACTCGATGGAACTTTACAGAATTTTACAGAATACAGAATCCCTCTCTCAGTAAAGACATAGTTCCAGTATTTATAGAATACACAGAGCGAATGTTCAGTTTGTCTGGTAAGTAATCTCTACTTGACTAAATATTTCATTCATAGTCCCTGTTTGACTGTACTGGCAACTGGAACACATTGACCTTGAACCTAACCTATTAAATAGGCTTTTTTTTAACAATATTTTATTTTATTGTTGAACAGGCGTGCCTGTATAAACAAAACTCTAGATTCATATAGTATATTGTGATTAACACAATTTGGTGCAGAAATTAGAAGTGCTGATAAGGAATGCTACGATGTATATATTTAAACAAAGACATTGTATAACAATATTCATCACGAAACACTTGTTTAATTGTTATCATTTTTATAGAACAGCATCAAATGACACGTCAAAATACGGCAGCGTAGAGGGGCCACGTTGTGAACAATTTTCTGTTATATTATCTTCTACTTAGGAGACAATACGCTCTAATTAGGGCTCATTTTGTTCTTATTATGAAATACTATCTTCTTATTAACTTATTGGCAAGACGTTATGTTGTTATCGCACAAACTCATATTATTGTCTCCAAATAGAAGATTTGTGGTAGGGTATAGCACATCCTTGAGTATATTGTGTAGCATTTATTTGTGTTGGTTCATAAAACGTTAGCAATATAGAAGAAAATGCGTGACATCTTCATAAAAGTCTGAGCAGCTGCACGAGTGATCATCCCATTTGAACCTTCACGGGATATATTTGCGCCATTCTCCTGCCAAGATAGTAAGAACTTAGACATTTAGTATCGCTCAACTCAGAACCGTTTTGAATTTACTAAGAGATGCACAGTGTTTTACGTCGTGATCTGGTTCGTTTCAACCCACGACGCACGATGGTACAAAGGAATTACGATGTACGCCAGTCGGACAAAACGGAACTATAACTTCATCTATGTTCCTTAGTGAACAATCACTCAATTTGGATACGATGCTTGGAACAAATCTTGACAGATAATCTGGACATAGACTATTTACTGTTTTATAAAATAAACTAAGATTGTGTCTTTCCCGTCTGTGGTAACAAAAAAACAGTTTCCACATAGAGCCAATTGTAACCCGTTCCACGACCACTCCAGATATAGTTCGGAGAGCTTCCAAGGTGAGATTTTAATAAAGTTAATTGTTTCCCGGTGCAGCTACTCCATACTACATCAGCATAACCAAAGATTGGAACAATATAGGATTTATACAGAGTTTCTAGAGCTTTGCGAGAAAGACTATATTTGAGGGATTCCATAATGTTGATCATAGGACTAACCCTTTTAAATACTGCCTCAGTGTGACATTTCCATTGACAAGAAGACGAATGAAAGACCCCTATATGTCAGTCGTATTCTCGTGAGACTTTTTACACTAGACGAGACCAAGACAACTCTCGTAGTCCATACCAAGCCATCGCACATTAATTTCCGCCAATATTTGGGGCGACATTTGCCCCGAATCAGCAAATCAAAGAAGTTTAAAAAAATGATGGCCCAGGTGTATAGAGTCAATACCTCGAAGAAGGATGAAGAATCGATTATATTTTAGAATGCCCTAAATGCTTGTGTTCAGATGTTTCAGACAAAACATAAAAGGTTTAGTCTTGGAAAATGTGTTCGTTTTAGACTAAAGATACCATTCCTTGACTTTTCATCGCTGAATAGAACTAACGATTGCTTAATTTTTTGTAAATCAAAATTTGACATTTACCCCCTTATGAGTGTGCCTTCATCATTACCACAGATGAAAGTGTCATCAGAAGAGGCGAGTTGATTACATGAAGTGTAAGCTTTTATTACATAGGATACATTGACAAAAATAGTTGTAAAATATTCGTGTAGAGCAGATGGAATTAGTAACTCTCAGAAATAGATGAATAGTTGTCAATTGTGTAGAATAGAGGAAATGCTAGCTTGAAAGCCAGATAAGCTCCCTTTAAAGCATAGCCGTTCGCCCATTGTCCTTCTCTCGCTAATCATGGGCTTTTACAAATCCTTTCTTAATAGCTTCTGGTAAAATAATGTCCATTTCTCGAGTATTCCTGAGCAGGGTTTACTTTTAAACATTCAATTGAACTTCAGTCTCAAATTGGTTCCCGAAAAAAGAGTTTACGATTGTGTAGAATGGACGGAGAGTGAGATCTCACAATATATACCAAGGAGTTTATGATTTTGTGGACTGGAGGCCAGTGTTAATTATCGAAAAATAGATTAATTCGTTAACGATAGAGTGGCGTAGGCGAAATTTAAAGCTTTCGTTATAAAATATTAAATAGTGTACGAATGCGCGAAGAGGGCGAGATTGTAGGCTTTTAAAAATAGATCTATGAATTAAGTAGTTTACGATTGTGTTTCAGAAAATAGATAAAATAGAAGCATTTATGTATAAAATTCAAAACGATCAGCTCGTGTTGTCTGTTGGGGTGGGTTCATTTCAACTTTGCTCACAATTAGATATAGAACGTGTTACAGCTAACACCGTTTTTTTTAGGTAATAATATGTATGTATAGCCAGAAACGATTTTATTGGACAAGTTTATATATTGGCGAATCTTGCCATAACAAAAAAAAATCAACGAGTCACATCACAAAAATATAATGACTATTATTATAACGTGGTAATAGCATGTGTGTGTATTGTAAGACTAAGGTTCCCGTCCTTATAAAAATAAGTACCATGGTGTGGGCCAAATTACCGTTGTAAAACCATGGTATACCACGGTACATTCGCCCCATTCAATGGTCAAACCATGGTATACCACGGTACATTCGCGCCATTCAATTGTCAATCCATGGTATACCACGATACATTCGCCCCATTCAATTGTCAATCCATCGTATACCACGGTACATTCGCCTTATTCAATGGTCAAACCATGGTATACCACGGTATATTCGCATCATTCAATGGTCAATCCATGGTATACCACGGTACATTCGCCTCATTCAATGGCCAAACCGTGGTATACCACGGTACATTCGCCTCATTCAATGGCCAAACCGTGGTATACCACGGTACATTCGCCTCATTCAATGGTCAAACCATGGTATACCAAGGTATATTGTCCTCAATAAGGGCGTTAACAGCTATTATAATAATAAACTTATGTTATCCATATGTAGAAGACGCAACTTCATTTACCCTGACTGAATCTGACTATCCCATTGGAACGCAACACACAAAACCTTTTCAACCCGATACAAAAGAGAGTGATCGACAATTTATCTTCAAGGCAGAAGAAGGAAATGAGTTCACAGTATCAATTGAGGTTGTGACATATAGCTTCTCGCGTAAGTTCACTTGTTCACTTCACTTCATTTCCTCGGTAGAAGATTAAGTCATAATCAACACAAGCAATGGTATTTGTTAAAACCTCGCACACCTCTACAAGTTCGACATGATGCTTGGAACCCTTTCTGTACATAGTTTACAATTAGGTTTGCGGTTCTGAATTTGCATCAAATGCAAAAATCTAGTTGAACACTTTCTACTTTGTGATTTACATGCAATTTAGTTAGCTACAGCCAAAGTATTTGTTGCGTGGAATTTGGCTTGTTTGCAGGAGAAACACATATTTTATATATAGTTTTATTTTCTTTCAGACTGTCTCGACTTCATTCAGATTAGCTCAAAGGGAACGATTCAGTTCGATTCTTGTACAAATATTCCTGCGAATTCTTCCGTACATAAGCTCACATTGATAACGGATTTTATGACCATGCGTATTGTCAGTGATAGTTGCAAGGTGGATTCCACGTTCAACCTCACATTTGCTCTGACGAGAGGTAAGGTGCTTATATATCTGAATCATGCTTTTCTAGAAATTCCGTAACGGTTCATACATGATTCCTTTTTGGCATAAAAAATCTAAGTCTGAAGTTATCGCCTTAGCAGAAATATGTTTCTGGCGTCTTTTTGTTTAAGAGTAAACCAATGCCTAATGTCCTACTCAGTGGATTTATTTTAATGCACTTAAAACATCGAACAACTGGGTATCGTTAATGCAATAAAATAATATGCTCTTTTGTGCATTTTGTCTGATTTTGTTATGTTTGATCCAGACACAAATCGGACAACGTTTACATCCGCCAGTGGATCAGTATTTTCGAAGCACTTCCCGGATCTGATGATACCTTCGTCCGATTCAGAGGACTGTGATATGTGTTTCTCCTTGCAACCATTGAATGCCAC
>JAQQZZ010153193.1:0-12464 GCA_030265115.1 Mopalia vespertina | reverse complement strand
CCGTCTTGTCTTTGTTTGTTGCCAGTGTGTCGAGGGTGGTTTCCTTCATCCATTGGGCTGGCACGTCGTCATACATGCATAAGTGAAATACCCTTGAGTACGACGTAAAACCCCAATCAAACAAACAAATTTTGCCCTAGTGCTCTCAGAGCTAGGGGACAACAGGAAGTCCATCTGTTTCTGATGAATTTGTATTGAGTCTTGTCTTTGTTGCCAGTGGCGTCCAGATTGGTTTCATTCACCCATTGGACTGGGACCCTGTCATATGAGTGAAAAAACCTGAAGTACAGCTTAAACCCCAATTAAACAAACAAACTCAAACATGTTTACCCTGACTGCCACATGTGTTACTTTCCCCACCATTATTCCACCATGTGTCATTGTTATAATATTTCTGAGAACATGAACAAACTTGTGTGCATGTGCACATCCTGGTCAATGAATATATCTTTCTGTCTTCAGGCCCCTCGAGTTCAGCCCGAATTAGAGTTTGTCAGGGCTCTGATGAACATTGGTGGTAAGCTGCAACATCTACCTACAAAAGAGTTACGAAGTAAGTGACCATTTTTTTTAATATTGTAGCTGCACAATATCTCCATTGATAGCTTTCCTATTCCATTAACACCATCTGACTTCTAGCTAAGTTTCTGGATCATATCAGCTAACTGAATTACTTAACAATTCCACTGCCCTGTTGGTCCTGCGGTCGTGGTTTTATAGTGGTGAGTGCCGGCCTACTTATCCCAATTTGATGTAATGTTCATTGGCTCAAGTCCATCTCTCACCCTCAGGTATATGAGTGAGTCAAATGATATGGCAGGTGGTTTTTAAGAGGTTTCTTCCCGGTGTTCTACCATATTTGAGCAAGGAACGGTGTGAAATGGACAATCTGTCCCCATATCAGTGAAATAATATTTAGTTTGAAATTAAAACCTGATCAAAATCCTCTGCCCTGTCTTTATTAGTCGGCTACTAGTGAAACTGGATGAGTCTGTCTGTAATGGACTTTATTTGAAAGACATCAGTGCATTGAATTCAAAGTTTGTAACAGTTTGGTATGTTAATTTTATAATTATGTTTTAGTTTCACACAGAATTGTTTTGTCTTTGTTGGCTTTAAAAAATAACATCAGTGGAGGCAGTACAGGACTTGTGTATTGCACTCATTTCTGTGCACCATTTCATCTCCTTTCATAATGACCATCTTTTTGGATACTTTCAAATTCTGAAATGGTCATTCAAGGGAAATAACCCTGACAAAACTCCAACCGATTCACTTTTCATACTACTGACTTTTATGGTGTGTTTTTGCTAGCATAAAACTGCTGCCATTGGCAACCAAGTGAAATAACTTTGTTGGCTAGAGTTTAGTAACTTTATTTTAATTTTAATATTTCAGCATCGCGACTTATGGCAGAGTTAGCAATGTTAAACCTGAACCTCCCTGCCAGGGTGTGGTTGCCAACAGTTACTGGTAATCACCATGTTGTCAGGATACCTCATACACAGTCTGTTGTGTTAAACTCCAAGGAAAAGGTTTGTCACTTATTCAAAAATTAAAATATCTCAACTGTTTCAGAGTACACTGTTGTCGTATAAGAGAAATGCCTTTGAGCATAGCCTTAAAAATCAATCAGTCAATAAATCATGTAACGTGCTTCATTAAATCTTCCCTGTTTGAAAAATTAACTGAATGTGTGGGGGAATTTTTTAATTTTTTTTTTTGGGGGGGGGGGGATTTCCTGTTGCCCTGGTGCTCTCAGAACTTTTTTATCCCATCGTGTGATTGTCCTGTCTTGTCCATATCTTTTGTCAGTAACATATAAGGTGATTTCATTCACCTTATTGGGCTGGCAGCTCATCATTTGAGTGAAAAAAAAACCCTTAAGTATGGAGTTTAATCCCAATAAAAACAAACAAAACAATAAATTTTGGTTATTTCAGCAGGATCCATTTTTTGTTTTAATCACATGACCATCCTGTGTTTGTATTCCAGGCTCCATTCCTGATCTATGTTGAAGTTTTAGAATGTGAGAACACCTTGACCTCAGATATCCCACCCAAGATTTTAGAGAACACATTACGATTAACTCGGTCAGAGGAAGACCTAACAACACACTTCTGTAACCTTCAAATATCGGCCTGCACACGGTCAGAGTTTAATGTCTATGGACACAGTGGGGAGTTTGATGACGCTGATTGCTGGTCCCAGGAAGACGACGACATTATTCAGGTAGGTGCAAATTTTTTTCCTCTTGTTTGATCAGCCTGTCATGTGAAATCTGCTCTAAATAGAAAGGTGTTTCACAATGGCATCCTACAGGCAGAGTATAATTTCGTATGAACGGACTGTTGGTAGAGCTAAATTTATTCCTCTGTCTATTTTAAAAATCTGGTGTGAAGAAGAAAGGTTATTGACAATGACACTACACATGTAGAGCTTAATTTGTTTCCGCTTGTAAGATCCACCAGTATTGAAATAATTTGCTCTAAAATAGAAAGTTTTATAGACAATAACATTATACAGCTAGACGCAAATTTCTTTCCTCTTGTAACAGTCTCCTATCTTTTGAAATATCCCATAAAACAGAATGGTTGTTAACAATGACATTATACCGGTAGATTTATGTGTATTTTTTGTGTATACAAAAATTTTTAATTATCTTTGATAAAATAAGGTTAGGTCAGTGTGGCAGTTTATTGTTTAGGGACATCATACATGTAGCTTGAGTAGATTGTAAATCAGCAGTCATTTAATCAGTCCTTAACTACATGTATGTATTAACAATACTAATTGTCAGTGTATGTTTTCCTCTCCCAGTTTGCTGCCCGGTCTAAATCCAGTGACACAATATCCCAGTTTTCCACAGAGAGCTCAGCAAGTGCAGACAGCAAAGAACCAGTGTATATAGCTGCTGGCGACATCAGACGGAGGTTGTCAGAAAACTTCTCTGCTCCCAAGAAAAAGTTTGAGGTAAGATATTTATAAACAAGTTTAAAAAGTTTATGATCTTATCATGACAAATGTTTCTATGATTGGTTCTTTTCTGAGCTTTGAGTTGTCTGGTATATTTTCATTACACCCCATATTTGAATATTGAAATTTTATAGGTCAAAGGTGAATATGTGTCACATTTTTGTTTCAATAGCCTTCCCTGAGAAATGTTCGATATTTTTTAACAAAATTTAAAATACATTTTTATCAGGTACTAAGTTATAATATTTAATAATAAATGTTCATTTCAGACTCCTTGTCCATATAATCAAAAATAATCTTGTGTGTGTGAAGAAAATCTTTTATTTAGAAAAGACTTTTGGGAAAATATATTTCACTAAGTTCATATTAATTTGATTTATGTTTTGTATAGCGTGATCCAGAAGACCCTTCTGCAGCCGCTCTAAAGGAGCCCTGGGAAGACCGTGAGGCACGGATACGAGAAGCTTCACCCTATGGTCACCTCCCTAACTGGAAATTACAGTCAGTCATTATAAAATGTGGGGATGACTTGAGACAAGAGCTTCTTATGTACCAAGTACTCAAGCAATTGGAGGTAAGTTAACCTATATACCATATCTACTGTGTGGTTACAGTTTGTAAGCGCTGCTCTTACAGCTGCCTCCCATACCAGCATTTCAAGCATATTGGTAAACTGTCTTTTGTATCATTCAGAAGTAACAGCCAAAAAGCAACGGACCTGTATTACGTCTTCAAATAAGATGGCGCTTTTGTACCACGGATGATATGGATGATATTTTGAAAAAGAACAAATGAGCAGTAGGATTTACAGGAAGTCAAAATTGTTGTTGTTTTGTTTTGTTTTGTTTTGGGATTGCCCTTCGACCTTGGGCTGGTATGCTGTCATATGAGTGAAATAACCTTAAGTATGGTGTTAAATCCCAACAAACAGTAGGTGATGGAAGTATGTTCATGCTGTCTACTGGGAATAACACTTCTATACCAGCAAAGTATTTAAATGTATACGTAACACTGTATTAGGGTTCGGTTATATTACTACCTTCAGTCTGACATTTAATACTGATTAATCAGGCCAGTAAAAGACTTTCTATGATGTACTCGACCAGCACAAACATTATATGTCCTGCATTTCACTAATTGGTTAATTTCAGACAATCTGGACAGCTGAGCGTGTGCCATTATGGATTAAGCCATACAGTATTGTTGTCACTTCCAACGACAGCGGAATGATAGAGCCAGTGGTTAATGCAGTATCTCTTCATCAAATCAAAAAGCACAGTCGGGGATCTCTTCTGAATTATTTTATCAACGAGTACGGCCCGCAGAACAGTGAAGAATTTCTGACTGCACAGAAGAATTTTGTACAGAGCTGTGCTGCTTATTGTCTAGTCTGTTACCTGATGCAGATTAAAGACAGGTAAGGTAGTAATAAGAAGTTATTTGGGAAGTCAATAGATTCAAATGATTTGAGACAATATTTTTTATGAAAAATTCAAATAAAAAAACTAATTTGATTTGGAATTTGATACTTGTATCTAACATGTCTCAAGGCTTTTAATGACATTCGTCAACTCATAAAATTATTCCTACAGTTTATCAGACATTCCACCTTTTACCTTCTCCAAAAGGTCAGTTTTGTTGTTCTTCTGTTTACCAAAGGCCAAGTTTTTATAGTGTTTAACTCATAGTGGTGAAAAAAGCTAAAACACAGATGTGTAGAATTCAAATTGGTAAAGATTGTGTAGTCTAACCTTATTTGATTTAACAGTGGTACTGTATGGTCAGCAATGTTTTTCTTGTATCAATTTAAATATTTTTTCCTAACGTTTTACGCTGTTTTGTTTTTTCTAGACACAATGGTAACATTTTACTGGACTCAGAAGGTCACCTGATTCACATTGATTTTGGATTCATACTGTCAAATTCCCCTGGGAAAAATCTAGGCTTTGAGAACTCCCCATTTAAATTGACACATGAGTTTGTAGAGGTAAGTGGACTCTATGCACCTTAAGGAGAAAGACTTTTTCACTTGAAAATTCTCACAACTTTACCTTTGCTTTGTGGATTTATTTGTTTACAATCTTTGATTCTACTCTTAGTGTCTAATCTTGGGGCCAGTGGTGTTGAGGGTGGTTTCCTTCACCCATTGGACTGGCACGTCGTCATATAAGTGAAATACCCTTGAGTATGACGTAAAACCCCAATCAAACAAACAAATCTAACCTTGGGTTCGCAGCCCTGGTTCAGTGGTTAGTGAGTTGGACTAATGATCCTCCTTTGATATACCGTGCACAGGTTCAAGTCCTCTTGTCAACCTCACTTACATGTATATCTTGGGCACGGTCAATCTGGCGATCACAAGAGGGTTTTTTACAAGGTTTCCTTCACCATTTCAGTGAAATAGCCATGAGTACGAAGTTTAATCCCAATACAACAAACAACCGTATTATCATCTGGGCACCCTGTCATTATTCAGTAATAAACGATTCCTGACAGTAAAATGTGTCCAGTCTGTATGAAATGTTTCAAATAGCTTTGCCTCAAAAAAGTGTTAATTTCCAAAAGCACTATTTTTGTGCTTAATGCCGAGTCTTCATAATTCGTTGGGCTCAGGTGAAAAATGTCAGTGAAAATAGCTCCCCGTGAACTTGTGTTTTTATGTTACAATGAAATCAACACATAAATTTATTTTTGTCTTATTTTTTGGGGAGTTCTAATTCAGACAGACTATTTACAGAAAGGCTAATCTCCATTGTGCAGGAAATATGAAAATGGCTGTATCTTATCATCACTTTCTTACTTGTTATATTCTATTTTCAATGACAATACAAATAAAATGAATGATGAAGTTCTCACTTTATTGCCCTCTGTCTAAGGGCAGTTTGTTTGGAGAGTAGCAATGCTGTCTTTATGGTCCTATCATTGAATACTATTTCAATACTATTTCAAATTGAAATTACTATTTCATTCTGTCATATAAGTGAAATACGCTTGAATAGGATGTTAAACACCAATCAAACACACTGATCAAAGGCTTGTAAATAAATTAATCCTGTGTATTTCCAGGTAATGGGTGGTTTAGGCAGTGATATGTGTGAGTATTTTAAAATCCTCATGCTACAGGGATTTGTGGCATCCAGAAAACACATGGATAAAATACTGATGCTTGTGGAGATCATGCAAACAGGTGGGTTTCTTAATACCTTATCACTATGGTCTATTTTAACACCTTATCACCATGGTCTATTTTAAGAAAGAAAACAACATGTGAACTAAGATTATCTTACCTACAACAGATTTTAAATTTTAATGCATTTATTTCTTTTAAACTAAATAAGTATATTTTGAAAAACAAGGCTCCTATAACTAGAAACAGTTAATATGTTAATATGGCCACCAGTGTGTAATATTATATCATTCAAGTTTGTATTTATTCATCTTCGAAAACCAAAATCAAGCCACAGCATAGCTGAAATACCACTGAATGTGGTGTAAAACACTAATCAATCAATGAAGCAATCAATCCAAAGCCCAAAGTTTTATTCTGGGCTGCCATTGGCAGACAGAGCCACTATTACTAGGACAAAGTTTTGGTAAACTCCCCATGTTGCAACGAAGACTTCTTGTTGTCCTGGTGCTCTCAGAACATTTGGTAGACTATCTTACATGTATGTCCTGTTGATCATGATCACAACTCTTTAAAACGACAAGATGCACTTGTTTAGTTTCTATACTTCGCTTTATTAAACCATTATCAGGAAATCCTCATTAACAATATGATGGTTCAGTAGAGCGAAAAATAGGAACTAAACATGTGTGTCTTGTCTTTTCTCAGAGTTGTGACTTTGGTTCATTCTGTTAAATTATTCAGTGGGAATAACAGCTAATGTTATTTTAACCCCTTCTTCTTCCTGTCGCAGGTTCTCAGCTGCCGTGTTTCAATAAGGGTTTGAGTACAGTAAGAGGGTTGAAGGACCGATTCCACATGAGCCAAACAGAAGAACAACTCCAACTACTAGTTGATAACTTAGTGGAGGCCAGTCTACATTCTCTCACTACAAAACTTTATGATGGGTTCCAATATTTCACGAATGGAATCCTTTGAAGAGATTTGGTCTTGTCAGGAAAAAAAGACTGAAGAGAGTAGAAGTTGTGGGGAAAAGACTGAAGTGTGTAGAAGTTGTGGGGAAAAGACTGAAGAGAGTAGGAGTTGTGGGGTAAAGACTGAAGTGTGTAGATGTGGGGAAAAGACTGAAGAGAGTAGAAGTTGTGGGGAAAAGACTGAAGTGTGTAGATGTTGTGGGGAAAAGACTGAAGTGTGTAGATGTTATGGGGAAAAGACTCAAGAGAATAGGCCTTGTGGGAAATTGACTGCTGGAAAAAGCTTTTCTAGTGTGTCAGGAGTGCAAATGTAAAATAGTTCATCAAACATGGGCAATAAGAATCTATGTACTCCAGTTTCTATATCATTATCTTACAACCAAAAATGTGAGAAGTATTTCTGTTGCGGACATCTTGGGTTATTCAAGGACATAATGCCCTTTTGGGAATTGACTGACATTGATATTATTTCAAGCAAAGGAGGTCAGTATTCCCAAATTATGCAACAGAGATTCCCCATTATGTAAAAACAACAACAGAGTAGGTGGAGATCATTAACAAATGATTAGAATTCTATGAAAAGGCGAATTTGATGCATCTAAAATGTATGAAAATAAGAAACTGTGTATCTGAAGAACTACAAACCCAATTTTGTTATTTGTGATGGCACTTCTTGATGCAGGGATCTAAACTTGCACTGGTTTGCAGGTAAACCAGTAAAAAGAATTATGGACCAGTCATTTCCCCCATTTAATTAGTCCATCAGACCAGTGTTTTATCAAATTTATTATTGCAAACGAGTAAAATATTTAACAGGCCAGTTAATTTCATAAACTACTGTTCCACTTGACCAGTAGAGTATTCAGCTGAATTCTACCCCTGGGATGATCAAAATTCTTTGACAACACAGAGCATCCAATTGTATACTTACCATATGTGCAACACACTCGTAATACATGTAACTTAGAATCTGTGTATTGGAATCGGATTATCTTTAATCTGGCACCACTGTTAATAAAAATTATATACATATGTTGATATAACAATGGTATGGGTAACCTGCCATTCATTCAGTGTCCACTTTATTGTGTTTCAACTATTTCTTTAAGATAAACTAAAATGACAAAGAAAATGTGTTACCAAATAATTCTGTTATGTTATTATAAATATATAGACTGAAAACATTTAGAAATCTGGAGTCCTTGGCCTCTTCTCTGACTGCTAAACATGACACAAGTGAATGAGTGATTAAATTTTGCTTTGACAGTTCATTGTAGGTGGGAATTAAAGCTTAGTGTTTCTGAAGTTACCAATGAAATGAATGGTGGAGTGCATATAGAATTTATTTATCTAATTTCAAAGATATTTCCTGAGAAAACTGAAAGAAAAGCAGAATTTGGGCCAGGTCTATTATATTGGTGTAAGTTTGTAAGAATGCCTCGCTTGAAAGATTCTAAAGAAAAAATCTACTGCCACAGTAACATCAGTATTTATCAAACGTCATTATAAGAATTGGCCTCAAACTAAAGATACAATTTCTATGCAAAAATAACAAATAACATATCAACTTACATTTACATGTTCCTTCCATATAAATCATTTTTCATTTCTTCTGCTGTGGTGGAAAATTTATCAGACATGTAAAATGCACAAACCCCCAGAGTCGAGAAGTAACAATTTATACTATTGATATTTTCATAATAAGAAAACTGAACAGAACTATAATAATAAGTTATTCAAGTGGCATTTAGAAGTTGTATAACATAAAACAAATTACAGATTCATATGGATAAACCCAAAAGTTGTTATCCATATGAATCTCTTATTTGTTTCACATGTTTGTTGGGTAGTGCTGGATTCATGTTATGGGCCATATTCAAGGATATTAATTCTGGGTAAAATTGTATGTTGTATAGCTTAAAAGATAACTTCAAGATGAATTGGGGCTGGGTGTGACTACACTCTAAAAGTCTTTATACCTCAGCCCATTAAAATGGGCATAAAAACTTGGCAGTTAACCTCTATATTTTTTTCGCTTTTCTGAAAAAGGTCTTTCATTTCTGCCGATGTTCTTGGCTTATGTTACATGATCTATATTCTATGAAATAAATGTATCATTTTGTTTGACAATCTCATTTATTATTAACATTGAAAGGGAAGTACATGAAGTTCCTGATAGAATTTTTAATAAAGGGAGATAAGTCATGCTTTTTGCTGGTCAATAATTATATTATGTAACCCATCAATGCAAATATTTATGGATGTATCAATTACTGCACAAAATCTTAATGTCACATATCTACATGTATCTATTATTTCAGCTGTACATTACATATATATCCAGCCATTATACAAGCTATTTGTTGCAGGCTGTTATAAGTACATTATATATACTTAATACATGTAAGTATGTACATGTAGTAAGCGCAGAATTTCAAGCTAATTTTCACAATATTTTAAGAATAAATGTGATACTAAAAAATAAAACAAGTCAAATGCTTCTCCATCATGATCTACAGTTACAGCCTTTGTAGAAATCAACAGGAATACCAGACACGAACTGAACACTTGTCATGGATGGTCGTATCAAACCAATATTAAATGCATTTTATATCGAGAAATTTTTAATTTCAATGCAGTACTTGAAATCTTCATAGAATTCGAGTTTGCCAGACCAAATCCTCAAATGTCATCACACATGTTACTTGCATGTTTTGATTTTTTTTTAAATTTGTTTTATATAATATACATGTAGATCTGATAACAAATTTGAATTTTTATTTGAACTTTGCAGGTTAGTAGAATTTTAATTTTTTGAATATGGCATTCATTTTGATTTCACTTCTCCTTTTGCATATATATCCTGTATTGATTTATGTCAGTAGTGTATTTTATGTTTGTTTTCTCATTTTCATTGTTTATGTCTTTCCTTAGTTTCTAGAGCTTCTAGGTTTTAAATTCTCAATATTTCGTTAACGTTATTTTAGATTATGCCATTAATGATAGCCTGGTCGTAATTCCTTGGAGATGTCCTGACTCTCAGCAATTCTGTTATCATGGGTTTGAAATATTAGATTTTTTATGTTGGTAATTATCACAATCTTCATGGACGCCATCTTCGTTTGTCTCTAGTACGACAAATGCAGTTCACTAGATCTGCTCTAGATGCATCTGAAAAAAATGTGTATATGGCAGTCCGATATAGTTTCCTTCAGGTTTCTTCATGATTTAGTCACCAATGCTGCCTGATAAATAACGTAAGTTAGTTTGGGGTAAATCCCGAGCATATCACTGTCCTGAAATGTCGAGAAAATGAAAATTCTTTTGCATCTGGGGAGCTAAATTTTTTTTTCACTTCTGACCACAGTAACTGTGTTTATTAAAATTATTGGCAGTTCAAAATAATAGCTTAAATCAGTAATTTCTGCTCTTAAATGTACTAAAACAAAAATCTTAAATCCAAGTTATTGGGAGTTAACATTCTTTATTTTGATCCTGTGAATAATTACGTACACCGTTTGTACGTCCCGTAAGCCCTTTTGATGTTATGATCCAGTGTACAGTGAGACTTTAACCTATGATATGCCAAATACATAATGTTTCAGCATTGAATTATAATGGGTGTGCTCAACCTAGAGAAGAAAAGTATTTTGAGTAATTGTAAATAGGCGAATTTATTTTTAAACAATACTTGCTCCCAACTCATCGAAAAGTGTCACAACGTAATAAATGATCCACCGATGGAATTGCGACGAAAGATGTATACTATGTAAATAAGGCATCAAAATTGAAATATGTTTAAAAATGTTTGTTAATATTGCTGTGTGTTTTAATAAAAGCTACTGCGTAGCCCTGTATGTGCTCATTGATATTCATGTGTGATTGTGTTTCGTCTGTCAATGTACATGTATATCATGTTCTGTTTGTCCTCAATAAAGTATCTTATTGCCATAAAGAAACAATTATCTTGACTCCTCTTTAATTGGGGTAGTTGGACTCCCAAAAGGGCAGCAACCAATGATTGATGGGATGTGCTTGGCCCCTATTAAAACTAAGGGCAAACAAGTTGAAACAACCAGCTACTTACCTCTATTACTGTCCTGTTGTATCTGTGTCTAAGGGCTGCTTCCTTATTGTGAAGCAGTTGGGGGAGCCTCCAATTACACTGGTACAGTCAGAGCCAGGGGTTTAGCCAGAAATCAAAAGTATGGTGTCCAAAATGGTCATTTAATTTTTTGTTTCACTTTGTAATTAACTGGGTGTCCAATTTTTAAAGTTTCCCTTTCTTGTTAAAGTTTCTTAAAACAGGTTATCCGAAGGAGGTATTTGTTCATTCAATTCGGTGTTTCCAAAGGACGGATAGACACTAGCACAATATATTACGGCTAATTCCGCCATTTTAGCCCTAAATATTGTGCTAAGTGGACACCCCTATGCCCTTGTATTGGAGTTTTGTCAAAGAGCTCCTCGCTATCAACAATCAACACTCACAACATGTAAAACAAATGTGCCACAACAAAGCGGTTTCATGTTGTGACAGCTCTGTTTGATTATGGTTGAACACAGTGCTACAGTTAATGTAACTATCTTGTTTATAGCAGTCTGGAGCTTAGCAATGCGGTCTTCAATACAAAAACACTTCATTTTTATGGTTATGCTACATGTAGCATCATTTACTATTTGAACACACCGCCATTATATAACTATTATAGGTGAAATACCCTTAAGTTATCACCAACTGCCACCTTCACTTTTAAAGAGAGCAGCATTTAATTAGGGCTATGGCTTATAGCGGTTAGCAAGTGCACTTACTAATCCTACTTCACTAGATGGAGTCCGTCTGTCGACCATCAGGTACATGTATATGAGTGAGTTACACAATGTGGTGGTAAATCGAGGGGGTGGATTTTACAAGGTTTCCGCCCCATTTTCCATTTATTAGGCAAGGAACAGTGTGAAGTGAACAATCCATTGTCATATAAGTCAAATACCATTGAGTATGACGTTAAACCCCAATTGCTAAGCCCTAATCGAACAAGACACCAGCATGATATAAGTGAAAATCCTTGAACACAGCTTAAGGTTTCTCCTTTTATGATTGATTGCTTAAGGCCTTGGTCCACCATCTTTCCAATTAAGGTTAAAAATGTTTTTGTTTTCAGTTAAGAATTTAGCTGACGACTGAACATCATGTGTGGTTCACCTGTATTATTTGCCCAATTATCCGTCATATGTTGGTGTGACAAGCGCGTGTCCAGATGACTTCAATCTGTTTCCAGAGCAGAACTCAAAATCTATAAGGCATTATAGATTTTGTTTGTTTGATTGGGGTTTAACGTCGTACTCAAGGGTATTTCACTTATATGACGACGGATTGTCCACTTCAC